>PVKE010038373.1:0-15467 GCA_004027555.1 Craseonycteris thonglongyai
TTTATAGTAACAAGCGTTCTATTAGATATAAAACTATAACATCAAAATTATTTTAATCTTTATCCAGTGTTGGAAAAAAGTAATGTTATATCCATTGCTCAACTTCTATCTAGAGTGTTACTAAACCATCAGTGATGAAGATGTTCTTTAGTCTGGTCTTAATATCATTTGATAGTATGTCACCCTCTTAATAATGAGGCTCTGTATAGAAATTGCCTACAATAGAGAAGATTTTCAATATGTGGCTATGAAAAGACTTTGTATATATGCAAATCCAATCATGTAGCTAAAACTAATCTTGAACTTAAATCAATCTTGTTAATTAAAAACCTGAAGGGATTTGTCTCTCTTTGTCTGACATTTCATTTAGCATAATACCTTCTAGGTCCATTCATGTTGTTGCAAATGGTAAGGTTTCACTTATATATCTACCATACATTCTTTATTCAATCAATTATTAATGGGCATTTCATTATTATTCCACAGAATATTTATAGAAATATTTCTCAATTTTCAATCAGCTAAGACTTCTATTTCTCATTTAATATCTATATGAATCATTTACTCCTGGTCAAAATATTGTTGAGAATTTTGGAATTAAGGAGCATTTAACTAAGAGTTCAAATATTTAACTACAAACTCTGACCTTGTGCAAAGTACTTAATTTATCTTCGTAAGCGTGGTTTTCTCATGTTTATGTGGAGAGGTTACGTTAGAAAACATTGAATTTGGTAATTATAAAATTTTATTTACAAATATACAGACCTACATTACTTTTTACATTAGATTTAGATTTTCAACAAAATTGAACGAAGGTACAGATTTCCCATATATCCTCTGCTCCCACATACAACATAACCTATACATTTTGATTTATTAAACATTTTGATCTTTGAAATGATAAGATATAATGGCTTCTTGCATTTTAGAATTTATTCTTATAGATAAAAACAATAGCTTAGAAGTAATCCCTTATATCTCTTTTTAGATGACAGTCAATAGATTTTTTTAAGTATTTTTTAAAAACAAAATAATCAGTACTCAACAATAAATGAACCTAATATTTAACTGATAGTTTGTAGAGATTTTGCAAAAAGCCCATGAACCTCAAGGACTTCTTGGATATTCTATTAAAAATTTTAGCACACATTTTCTTTAGAGATTCTCATATATTGTAATGATTTTCCTAATGTCCAGAGTTATTACACAGTTATATTTTCATTAAAAGTTTAAATAATAATTGACAAAACCCACTCTTCGGAGAAATTCTGGTGTTTCATGATTCGTACCTTCATAAATTATAATAGACCCTTTGCCTATAATCTTTATTGTTCAAACAACAGTAGCCTCATTTTGTCCACTGGAAGTGTTAGAATACAAAAAGGTTTATAATTTAAAGACATAGTTTTAGAAACAGTTCATGTGTCTGCTATTGATTTAGTAGTATTTTAAAGGATAGATTTTCCTATGTTAGAATATCACTCACTAATTTACTTTCTGAAAATTAGTATCTGGATTTCAATTTGATGATTTCCCTCTGGTTTATTCTTCTGTTGCAAGGCTCATAGACAATTAACTGTCCTTGCGTGACTGCCTGCCTTGGCCTCCTGTACCAGCACTGGGAAACATCAGAAGGGCTATTTTCTTGTGACTAGTTTTCCTACTCACATTTCTCCTTCCTGATGATTGCAGTTAAGAATTGCCACTCATTTCCGAGAGATTGCTCTCCTCACCTCTTCAATCTCTGGCTAAATAACTAGGATGGTAATTCTGTTTCCCTCTAGAATAAACTCCTTATTCCAAGAAATTTTATGTAGCTCTGACATAACTGATAACGGGTAGTGTGGTCACACTTCAGGCATGGGTAACAGCAGATATCCAAGGTCAAGAGATAAAAAAGAGACTGAACTGTGGAGAGGAATTTCAGGTAATGATGAGCAAAGATCTCTGATTCTGCTCAACCCAGCATATACAAGTATTATTAATAATCTGAGGGACTGGTTTCCTAGGACATGGGTGGGAATGCCCTCCAAAAGCCAAAAGTTACTACTTCCTTGAAAGACTGGTAGTTCTTGTATAGCCTGTGGGGAGTAACTTATTTTAAAAACACTTCAGTATAAACAATGGGATGTCTGTGTGTCTAAACATCTCTTGAAGTGCCTAAAGCAGGAATTAATACTCTAAGTGGTATTATTTTACATTTCAGATATCGTTATGGAAATCTATGCCAGAGTTTGTTAATTAGCAAGGGGATGGTAGAAGTAACACTTTTACTGGTGAGATAGTGATGTGTAAGCAAAGTGTTTGATTAGGTATATATGCATAGGTCTCATTTTCTTAAGATTAGGTAGGTGAATTCGATAAGCAAGGTACGCAGCTCTTGAGTTCTATAACTTGTTGGTTTTTGTATTAGATTGTTTTACAATCTCAGTTTTTTACCTTTCCTGTATCCACATCCTTTGACACTGCTGTTTCTCCAACTAGAGAGGAGTATTTTTCTCCACCACTTCATTACCTATTTAGCCACATGGTTCACTTTAGCCAATAGAATATGATAGAACCAAAGGCTCCAAAAGCGCCTGTGCGGTTGAGCTTAACCTCTTCTGCCTCTGCTGTTCCCGTAAGATGAGCTGCTCCCAGTTAGCTACTTCTCTATTCGCTTGGGCCCCAGATCAAATCATATCTCATCAAAGATCCAAACTCCCTGCAGCCATAGCTTAAAGCAGAGCCACCTAGCCAAGCCCAGCCAGACCTGTCACCCCAACCTGCCAACATGCAGGAACACGGGCTACATATATATTTCATATTTGTATGCCATTCATATTTGATGTCTATTAAGTAGTAGTATTGTAGTAATTGCAAACTTATACATTTCTCCATCCAAAATCACAGGGAATGTACTGGACCTCGTTATAAGTTTGGCCAGTTTTATCCTCAAAGAAACCATGATTCCACTTGAGGTCAAGTTTTTCTGCAAAGTGCCAGTGAAAAAGGCTAAGGTAGAAACAGTATTTTCCAAGCTACTGAATGGGTAGTACGAGTATTTTAAGCAGTCGTGTTGGTAATATGTGGACATTAGGTAGTATTTGCCTTCTTTGATACCTACCACCTGGACTAAGGATATAAAGAAAATATAGTTCCCACCTCCCTCTAAACCCCAGGACTATGAATATTTATCAAAAGATCCCTGACATTTGCTGAATGATGAGAAGGGCTTAGGTCAGTTTGCAACAATGGAGAAGAAGAGCCATGTTCACTTTTAAAAAATCACAGACCTTTTATCAGGGGAAATTTCATGCCAGCTTCACAGGAAGCTGTCTCATCTTTACATAGCAATATATTTCCTGCCCGCCCCCCGCCTCACACACACACACAAGGATCCTACCTGTACGAAGCTGTCTTTTTTTGTTGTTATTGTTTCCCACTTGCCGAAGTGAAAGAATATTTTCAGAATTGGCAGCTAACAGCACTAAGGATTTGAATTAGAATTTTAATATAAATTATAGCTGGAAATGTTTTAACATTTTCACTCTTATTTTGTAACAGGTTTTCTCAAATATATTATATATATATATATATATATATATATATATATATACACACACACACACACACATATACATATATATATATACACACACACATACATATATATATACATATATTCCAAAAATTCAATTAAATTTAATTCATCTGACTTCTAAGATAAATGTCATACAACTGTTTTTAAAAGGAAATTTGTTTAAAAATAATTATACATCTTATAAAGATTAATAAGTAAAAACTACTCTAAAACCCCAATATAAATAAATCTACTTGTGAATGAGAAAAATAAAAAAAGTTTTGCTGGTGGGTTAACTTGGATGTTGTTTGATATGAGAGATATTAAGGGGCAACAAAATTTAAAATCATAGTCACATTTCCTGAAGCTGGGAGAAATCTTAATAAAAAGATCAAATTCTAATTTAGGAAAGAAGAGAATATATGTGAAAGGGAAAATGGGGATCTTTTTATTATTTTATTTCCTGAAATATACTGAATCTATTAGCAGCTCAAATATAATGTGTAAAGACTAATCTGAATGCTGATACAAAATTATCAGAATAATTAATAGCCTTCTATTTTACTTTGAATTATACAGAATAAAGACTTAGTAGGTCTACTGTCTCAAAAATCACAATATAACTTTCAAACTGGATGTTCTGATTAATTTGCTTCTAGTATCAGAATTAGATATTTTGTACTGCATTTAATCAATTTATCTAGAAATGTCTCTTCTGTTTGTTTGTTTCTTTTGCTCTTTTGTAGATAACTATCTTGGTCATCTCAAAGGTGTGATGTAAAACAAATACACCTGGTTCCAAAATTGGCATTAGCAACCCTGGAGATTATGGCATGTTGAAATTTGAGGAGAGTGACTTAGAGGTGGAGATGTCATGGGAAGACAGCCAGCTGGCCAGCTTTGGGGAAGCATCACTGCATAACGTTGCCAAGACCATGCTCTGGGGACTAAACTTAGTGGTTAAAGTCAAGACACACACATTTGCTCAGTTAAGGAGTGATTGGACTGTAGTGAATTAAATTCGACAGTCTGCACAAATGAGCAGTTCCTCCTCAAGGAAATCACTTGATTGGTAGAAAAGTGTTAGAAAACCAAATTACCCATCTACAGTTTAGAAAATGGCCCCAAAATAAACTGAGATAAATAACTATGGACATTTTTCTTCTACTTTCAAATAATATTCACTTAGATAAAAATATTCTAACAAGCTACATTTTCATTATATTATTACAGATACCCTCTCCTCCACAACCTCTTCCAGTGCCCTTTCTTTTCCCAAAACAAAATTTGAGTTAATGAGAGAAGTCAGAATAACTACATTCCATTGGGAATTTTAGAATCCTAATTATTAGCTCAATCCCCAAGTCCATACTTCTTCACAGTACTATTTACTTCCAGTGGCTGTTTCAAAGGTAGTCTCTGAGTGCACTTTCTCTATGCATTTCTTCATACTATTTCTAGCACCTGTACTGTCCTAGCTTTATTCTGTCAAAATTCTGTTCTGGGGAGTCAATGAAAGTCCTAAGTGCTCCATGAAGACTATTTTTCCTCCTTGTACTTAGCCATATTTCCATCTATTGAGGTGTTTTTCAAAGTGGCACTGCAAGCCAATCCATTACAATCACTTGGAGTTTTAAGATTCTAGGTCCATCTTAGGAAGATGCCAAATATGAATCTGAATAAGTGACAAAGTCCCAGAGATTCTTCTATTCACCAGAGTTTAAGAAACATTACTATGATTTAAATTTGCCTTCTGTCTTTCTTGTGGTACTCATCAATTTCTTCCTTGCATGGTAGCTATTTTGTGTCCATCATTACGTTCTAAGTAACTCACAGTCATGGACCATGCTTTCATGTTTGCCTCCTTAGTAATATATGGAACATGACTCTTATGTGGGTATTTAATATTAATAAATATCCATTTTATTTTTATGATTTCTGGGGACAAATCAATTGTTTTATTTCAGAAATAGTTGCATTGTTCTAATCAACAACTTACAATGACTTTTTTCTTTTTATATACTATATGTATAGATATGCATAGACAAATATAAACAAACATAGATATATAAATATAACACATTTTGTGTCGTTTTGGAATTTTTACATGCTTATTAGCATTAAGGATGGAACATAGGGCTTGAAAGCTACTATTAAGATATTTCTACAGTTGGATTCAGCAAGCTCAGGACAGTGGTAAAATGTAAAAATAAAAGATTTAAGAAGAGTTCAAGGTATCCCTTGAGCTAAACAGAGATCCTGCCTCAATGACAAGAAAAGCTCCAAGGAATATGCCTCCAGATTTTTTCCAATGCTTCCCCTCAGATCAGTTAAAGAAGAACCCAATGGTTGTTGGCCTCCTTTTGAAATGATAGCCGCTGCAGGCAAAGCTAGCCTCAAAGGGACCAATTATGCTGAAACAGGGTGGTTATTTCCTTTTAAATTCCCCTGGCTCAGTCAAGTGAGTTCTCCTTTCTCAGGCCTTACAAAGGTCCTTCTTAGATTATAAACCTAGTGGGCAGAACTGCTGTCTCCATTATAACTCCCCATATTACCTCACTCAGTGCTCCCTATACCACACATGGGACCTTTAATAAATTGTGTTAATGAGGTTGATGATAAAATAACCATCACTTTGTCTTCCATAGTGTTTATTGAGTGGGGGTTTAGCTTTATAAAAGCCACATATTTCATGAATAGAGAATTTAACTGAATTTTTAGAAAGGTTAATATCGATCTAGTTATCTAGAAAGTTTCACATGAAAATCAATTAACCTCTTTTTAAATCTTTCAAACTCAGCTTTCCTGTCTTTGGGGAGGCTGAGTATCCTAAAAGTCCATCAGAAAGGTTTTTATTAAATAGCTCTACAGTCTAGCAACTTTCGTTCTTTGAAAACCTTAGCCAGAGGTATTAATACAGGGGAGAACTTAGGCAATTAAATCAAAGAAACCCAGAGCACATGCCCATTATCCATATTTCAACAGTTCTTCTTGTGACAGGCACAACTCAGGTGAACCTCTCTTTTGTAACTCTTCTCAAATTTGACATAGTCCTTTAAAGTCTGTCAGAGAGCAATTAAAGAGAGAATCCAATCATAAAAATTCAACTGTATCATAAATTCACAGCTTCTTCAGTTAAGACAGGTGAGACTTTTAAACAAGGAAAGAAAAAAGGCTTATATAATGTATATTCTATACTATTTTTATTAACTATGAATTTGTGTACACTGTAGAATAACATTTAGACACTTACAATCTTGTATTACAGCTTTTGTTATATAATATTGCTGCTATAAGTTCAATGTGTCCAATACTTAAATATAAGTAAAAGACAATTTAAATTTAGAATATATATTTTTAAATTATAACTATTCTCAGGTAACACAAAAACTGATTGGCTCTCATACCAATTAGTCTAACTACCTAACAGGATCTGGGACAAGTTCTGCATTGATAAATTAGAACACTCAACCTTCCATTTCTTTGGGAGCTAGAAATGTACTAAGAAAAAAAAAGCCTTGCATTTATTATGTTATCCATCTTACAAGGAAAACCAAAATAGGGTGGTGCTCCTGAATTCTAGTCTTGGTTTTACTGCTGCTGCACACAAACATAAAATTTCTGTGATAAAAGGAAACCAGGATGGTTCAGAGGGTTAAGTGCTCTCTTTGCAGCCCCGGGAGACTGCGCATCGCATCTCCGCCCAGCCTGTGCGGACTCACATGCTGAACTGGAGTGTGCTTCCCAGCCAGGAGGCCCCCAGTTTGGTTCTTGCCTCTCAGTTCAGCCCCTGGTTTGAGGCACTGAGGGGGCGTGCCTCCCATGCAGGAGGTCCCCAGACCCGGTTCCCACCCTGAGCGCCCCCACCCACTTGTGTGGAATGAAACCACGTCAAAACTGAAATATGTACGACTATGGAAACTGCTCTGGCCCCTCCCCTTTCTCTCTGTCTCTCTCTGTCTCTGTCAAAAATATTAAATGTTAAAAAAAAAAAAAAGACACTGAAGTAACAGCATTTTACATGACTTGACAATAGTGAATACACCAAATTTGAGAGTAGAATCTAACCACAGTAAAGTAATTCCTTTGAAGAATTTAATCTGATTCTGAGATAAATTTTCTCTTGCTCAGAAACATGTAAATAATAACACTATAAGTGTACTTGAAGGCACGAAGAGCACGTTGTCAGGCTGGGAATTCATCTGCCTTTCTGATTAATATTAGATGTGAGCAATTTCAGACTACTGATTAGATTTATCAATAATTAATGCAATGTTATTATAGATGATTAAGGTTATTTCTTTCAATGAGAATTTCAAATCACATTTAACACCCTGATATAAATTCTTCATGACATATAGCACTGCATATACTTCAGCAAGTCTACCAGATAAGCTTTGTAATAACCAAGCTCAAGGCACCAGTGTGGAACATTTTTTTTTCAGACTTATCTAACAAATGCTTATAGTAAAACCTTTAAGGGTAGCAAGACTGCTCTATGTAGTCTTATCAAACTTCTTTTACCTCTCTGTGATTTCTTTTATTTCATATACAGGTATGTTTATTCTCTACTTTTACTCACATGAGAAAAGAAAATGAAAATAACAGCTTCAAAGTCAATTTGATATGTCAATATTGCAAGATGTTAACTAGGAGTAAGTTTCCTCCTATATTAATATTTGGAGACCTTGAACACAAATTCTATAGAAATACAAATGTTTATCTTATAAGGAAAATAGAATATGCCATTATATCAGGATATAATTATTTTCTTTCAGTGATGTTCTCCGGTGTCCCAAAATATTACTTTAACATTAGATAATTAATATGTACTTATACTTAAGGTCTATTCTAAGAATATAAAAGTTGATGAGGTAGCAAGACAACTTATTGATAACTCTTGAGCCAAATAAAACTGCTATTGTAGAAAAAGAGTGAGATTCACAGTTTTAGACAACCTACAAAATACTTGTTCAGAAGCTTTGTGCAGAGCACCTATTAGGTTTTTTTTAATTAAGGTATAATTGACAGATAACATTGTATAAGTTTAAGATGTGCAACCTGTTGATTTCATAGATTTACTGTTGTAACATCAGCTAACTAACACCTCTGTCATGTTTGTTATATAATTATTATTTTCTTTTTTGTGGTGTAAAAAATTAATATAATTTAAAATATGATTCCAAAAAATTGTAATTCCAAACCCCCAAATACTTTAAAGCACTTAAAATATATAATATTATATCTTCTTAAAACTATGAGTTCAAATTAATTCAGAAGAAAAATAAAGTGTCTATGTACTGATTGAATTAGAAATACAAAACAGCAAACCAAAAGCTAACACACATTTTCATGGGCTATAAAAAATTTTAAATAAAGAGACACAAAGTATTGCTGGATAAAAAAATATTTTTTAAACATTTATTGCCCTTATATTGTTTTGTATACTTTGCACAAATAGTAATGAAAAAAATTTTTTTTAATTCTGAAATTTTTTGGACAAAATAGTAATATTTCTTGCTCAAGATAACCCTATGAGGTAGGTGTTTTGTAGTTGAGGAAATTAAAGGTAAGATAATGTAGGTTGTTGTTTTTAGTTTTTTCGTTTTCCCAATATTACTCAGTAATCATCTTGTGCTGTTTTTGTTTTGTTTTGTTTTTAATTTTTTTAAGATTTTTTAAAATTTTATTGTATGAGAGAAGGTGAGAGAAAGAGAACGAGAGAGAGAAGGGGGAGGGCCCAGAGCAGCCTCCATAGTGGACATCGTTAGTTGTTTCGTGGTTTCAGTCCACACAGGTGGACGAGGGGCCCTGCAGGGAGGGAACAGAACCGGGGCCTCCTGCATGGAAGGCGAGTGAAAGGCTCACCCAGGGAGGAACACCCCAAGAGTTCAGGCGAGCATGTTTATTGAGGAGACCTGCTGGGCTGACTCCAAAAGCGGCGCCAGCCGCCTCTGGGATGTTGGGAGAGCATTGGATAGGTTAGCTATAGGGAAGTAGGGAGGGGAAGGTGGAAAATGTCACATTGTTTCTGGTGCGCTATGGGTGTTCCTGTGGTAGGAGACCTTCTGCAGGTGGGGACAGTTTGTTCTGATTTCTACAGATGGAGACCTTCTGCGGGTGGGGACGCTTTGTGCTGCCTCCTATGTCTGGGGACCGTCTGCGGTTTTCTGGGCCTGTCTCCCTCTCAGCAGGCATCTCTGCCGCCCTGCCATCCTGCTGGTCACCAGTTGTGCCACAGTTCAGCGTATGGGGTTCCACGGCCACAGCCAGGAAAATCAGCCTTCCAACTTCATGACTGTGAGGCAAGCGCTCAACCTCTATCCCGGTGTCCCTAGTGCTGTATTTTAAATTCAGGTTTCTCTGCTTCCAAAATCCTTCTGCCAAGGATAGATGCTGCCTTGTAAAGACAAAAACAAATGATGGACGTATTCTACTACTGAACCAGAAGCAGACTGATGATAAATCAATGAAATACAACAGGAAGGTCAGAAGCCAAATCATATATGTTGTAATTATGAGAATGTGTTAAATAAAATATATTATTGTGTATAATATAATTATATAAGATTTATGCAATATAATATATATTATATATAATTATATACAACAAAGGAAAAAGCCAAGACCAAGTCAAGTTTAGGGAATAAGTAATATGACAGATTTTTCTCTCTGCTTTGCGGTATATACGTGCCATATATTATACATGATAGAATTTGGTCCCTGAGTCTTTTCCTTACAACCTAGTTGTGGGGTATCTAATTCTCTTCTCTATTAACCTAAATTTTGAAATCTGAAATGAGAGGCAACCACCATTTTGGATCCAAGAATTGCAATATGGGGAACACAAAACCAGGCAGAAACCCAAATAGTGTCCTGATCCCAGGGTGAAGGCACAGGGGTTTTATGAGACGAGGCAATGAATAATTATAAGACAAGAGGAAAGAATTCCTATATGAGCTGATAAACTGAGCTACTCTGGGCTACGCATTATTCGTTACTGGTTCTGTCTTCAGAGAGTCCATAACTGTCGGCTGTTTGTAACGCAATTATTGGTCTGGCCCATTCCAAAGAGCCCCGAGATTCATGGAGTAAGATGTGCAAAGCAGCTCCTCTGGAATAGCTTGCTCTTGTTCTAGTATAAATGACTCCACTTACGTGAACTCTCACACCTCCAACTACTACTACTGAATGAAGCAAAATCAACACACTAAACAAAACAGTTGCGTGTGATCCAATTGGCATAGACCAATTTATATTTTCAATTTCTTATCATGATAAGAAAGTACTGCTCCTCACAGTAAATAATTATAGGTATTCATATATATATTTAAATTTCATGTCACACCTTTTATTACCATTTTAATATTGCACACATTTAAATTGGGTGATGATAGGATTTTTTGAACCTCAGGGGAAAAATCTAGCTGGGAAAGAACTATCAGGCAGTTAGCTCAGGGAAAGTATAAGATTCTGTATGGGTTAATGAATTCTAATACCAATTTTAGGTGGTTGAAAAGTTACTGCTGCTATTAATTGTCAATTGATTTATTTGACATTTATCAGAAAACACTATGGGACAGCACAGTAAGCAATACAGTTTTACAAGAGACTTGAATTTGCAACCATCTGTGTAGTTTAGAAACAGATGGTAAATATTCTGGCCTTTTCTTTCTTTCTTTTTTTTTTAAACCTGTCTTAATCTCTTATTTCACAAATTGGTTTATGAAGTTCCATTTTAACCTATTTTAATTTCTATAGGTTCTCAAACGACTGCTATTATAAATCATTACAGTATCTTTAACTAGAATCCCTTAATTTAATTTGCATTTGCTATGTTTCTTAAATTAGATTTATATAATAAAGAGGAATAATATATTTATAACTTTAAGTATAAAAGTAGTCTACAATAAAAACTGTATTAGCATGATCATTAGGTTCGGTTAAAGTAATCTCTATTTCCAAATTGGGGATTTATTTTTATTAAATAGTTTCAACCCTGACAAGATAAAAAGGGGCATTTGGGAGTTTTTGCAGTTACACTTGGTTCTTATTTCAAACAAGTTGCCTAATTATCTGTTGGATGTTTGAGGCTAAAAAAATCTCAGAGTACTGATTGTACTGTGTATCGACATTCTGACTCAGCTTGAGAGTGCTTTAGGATTAAGAGAAACTAAAGTGTACTGTATCAACTTTCTAGAAATGGCTAGTGACTGACACTTTGTGATAAACTTAAATATTAACAAAATATGTTACAGTGCTAGGGATATTATAAGGCAACATTCTAGCTCAAAAGCACGTCCAGGACCACTGATACCCACCTTTTTTTCACCCAGTGGAAATGCAAGCATAATGAACAGAGAAGAATGACAGGATAAAATACCCTTTTGTAGATAGAATATTATCCAACTAATGACCAACGCATTGCAACATTTGATAAATTATATCACAACTACAAATATCTACATATCTACCCAACCCCGGTTTATCCACACCCAAATTTTCAGTTTATCTGCACATATTTGAGTCTTTCCTGAGACCAGAGAGGCAGACAGAGCCAGCCAGGTTGGAAATAGAAGACAGCCTGGCATGAAAACATGGAACAGCCAGGACCAGCCTTGGAATTAGGGCCAGCTGGATCCAAGGAGAAATTGGCAGAGAACAGTGGTGGCACCAGGCCTGACACTGAGAGTGGGCAAAGCAGAAGGGAATAGAACAAGTGGCCACATGGCTGAAGAGAAAGCCAAGTTTTCAGGATTCCCATATATGCAAATAGGTCCTATTCCCCAGTGATCCAGATATAAGTTTTGTTTCATTTCTATGTAACCAGTATTTTGTATGAAGCCCAGAGCCAATGCAAGGTTTTTGCCAGCAACCATGGCATAATTCAGTCAAAATTCACAGGGAAAAAAACAAAACAAAAAACTTTAAGAAAACTATAAGCACACTCATAGTTACCTTCCAGTAATACATTGCCAATACTTGAATTTGGGGGTAATATAATACTGATAACTTGATGGCAATACTAAATTGCTATGAAGTGTAAAAAACTCAAATCAAAGCCACATTAAATCATTCAAATGTAATCATTACAGTACGTTGTAAGAGTGACATTAAAAATTCAATAATGGTAATAGGGATGAAAAAAACATTATCCTATACTCAGTTTTGCCTCATCTAGAATACTATAATAAATGTTGCAATATGTGATAAGATATGACCCTTTGTTATGAATACAGTGTTGCCTGTGATATGAAACTCATAGTCCTCCTGCCATCTGCTTTTTGAAGAAATGTTCCCTTGCCTACCGGTTTCTTTTCACAAACTCTTAAACATGGTCAAGTCTCTCTCTTATATTAAGCTAAAACATCTTTCCTTGGGCCAAGAGGACCATGCTTTTAGATCTCAACATCTCTAATTCGTCGGGTGCCGGTTATCCCAGGAACATGGGCAGTTTTGAAGGGCCTGACCACTGAGAACACTCCCAGCATCTAGAGCAACAAGTCTTTCCTTAGAGAGTTTGGGTGACATTTCACACTACCCAGCACAGTGTATTCCTTCCTTTGGTTTGGATCTACTTCTTTCCATTTTTTTTAAGATTTATTTTTTATTGTTCTTAACAGAGGTAGGCTGGGGGCCTACCACATGGGAAGCTCAACCTGGTGAGAACTAAGTAAGCTAGGGGTGCACCCCAGTTTAGTATATGGGACCTCACGGGCTAGTGCCCAGATAAGATCCTTGGACCTCAGGGCTACAAGACTAGCACTCAACCCGCTGAGCCATCCCAACATCCCCCACTTTGTCAAACACACTTCCATAAGCAGTTGCTCCGGGATTGTGGTGAACCTTTCTTTCTTAGGAAAATCATAGAAAAAGAAAATAAGTGCCTTCACAATGGCAGCTGGTCTTGTCATCTTCATCTACGATTCATTCCACATCCTTCGCAAGTCACTCTGTCATCTTGGTGGCTTACATAAAGTGGCATGACCTAGATTCTCATCACTGAGACTTCTAAGACACTGATCAACATGCTTCTTTCAGGCTAGGGTTGGTGAAGGTGTCTGCTTACCATTAAAAGAGACACTTCATTGGAGTACCTGGCTGACTGACATATTTCTGTCCTTCTCCATTGTGTCCCAGCAGCCCTGTCACTTTTTAATCAAGATTGATTACCCTAGCCTCAGCTTCAGTAGTGCTTTTTTTTTTTTTTTTTTTTTTGGAGCCTGACATCTTCAAACAACAGTTACAACTTATAGTTCAGTGTCTGTGTCCTTGACAGAAGAATACTTTATTTGATGACTAGACTTTAAACTACCAGAGCCCAGAATTTATAAGGACTGGAAATAAAATTTCTGCAAGTGGAGTCAGCATTTCATTATCTTTTTTCCCCCAAAGCATTAGTAGAGCTTAACAATGACTACCGTATTTAATTTTGTTTTCCTAAGAGTTACTAGTGTCTCATGATTTCTCAAATACCTAGTGCACCATGCCAGCTAATACACTTCCTTGCACCAGTATGCCACCCCAATTCTCTACGTTGTTGAAGAGTTAATTACTTCACTATGACCAATTTTATGTCAGCTAAGCAGCACGTGACTTCATTTCAAATCTGCATCTGTAGCACATACTTTTTCAGGTTGGGTTTCCCTTGAAGGGCATTTTAACATGGAGTTTTGCATGTAGGTGGTCTATTGAGGAGCAAGTAAAAGGAAGGAGAAAGCAGAGGGAAAATCAAGCTGTGATTCAGGAACAACAATAATTTGGGGCAACCCCATGAAAAGCTCTGAAGCTAGAATGGTCCACTGGTTTTTCTCAACTGGACAGAGATGTTCAGAGCTTTACGTATCTTCATCAGTGAGTCACTCGATATGGTTTGTCCACAGAGCGGCTTGGAATACAATTTTTGCAGTTGAGACCTTGATATGCCCTGAAGGGGGTAAGGACAAAGGTCAGCTACTCACAGTACCCCCAGCTGCTGGTGTAATAAGTACCTTCGGTGAAGGAGAAGCTAGTAGGAGCCTAACTATGACCACCGCTCCTATAATTACGGAAGTTGCCTTCAACTCTACACTCCTCTGAAGTGGAATTGCTGGACATATGAGAATGTCTTAATTTTGGTAAATATTGTTTGATTAATTTTAGAGGATCTTTACTCCTCATAGTCTTATCAACACCCAAGTGAGGTTACAGAATAACATGCCTTTTGTATTATAGCCCTTCTATTTTGTAAGGGAGTTTTTTAAATTTGTTTTATTATTAGTGAATTGAATAAGTTTACATACCAGTTATGTATGTACATTTCCTATTCACCTTATTTAGTCACTTTTCTACTGGTTTTTATGACTTACCGTATTTTCCGGCGTATAAGACGACTTTTGAAATGAAAAAAAGTCAACTGAAAATTGGGGGTCATCTTATACGCTGAGTATATCCCGAAAAACGTCTGGATATGCCGCTAAACGAATTTTCCAACTCGATCCCGCACCAATCACTGCAAGGCTGCTCGGACCGCCTCTCTAACTCAGCCAATCCGAGCAGGCTTTTTATGCATGCAAATTATACATGTTCTGTACCGGAAGCTACACTGTGTTCTAGTAAAAAGCCTGCTCAGATTGGACCGAGTCAGAGAGGCGGTCTATTATAACCTTTGAACCTTTGCTTGTTGTGATTGGCTCACCGTGGTCCATACAGTTGCAGCACAGGAACGTTCTGTGTAGCCAAAGCTGCTGTATCAGGACACATGCATAGTAGCTAAATTGACTGTATTAGAGCACATCCAATGGGCTAAAAGGTACAGTGCCTTTCTAGGACATTCTGTATGTAGCCAATGCTACAGTATTAGGGCACATACAGTGAGTTAAAAGGTACCGTAATAGAACATTCTGTGTGTAGCTGAAGCTACAGT
>PVKE010038374.1:0-15468 GCA_004027555.1 Craseonycteris thonglongyai
AAAAAAAAAAAAAAAAAAAAAAAAAAAAAAAAAGAAACCAAAAAGAAACCAAAGACTATCAGACCTTTTGGGTAAAAGGAATAAAATGGCCAACGTGATGTACTATGTAAACAGAAAGAACAATTTCATTTGACCTTGCAAATATTTAAGGGCCTAGGCTCCACTCTATTTCTAGAATACTGGAAATCATAAGGCCAATTTCATCAATAATTGCACTGGCCATACATGAATCAAGAGTAATGAGCCAGAGGGCTCAGGTTCAGGTCCTAGCTCTGTCTCTAGCTGCAGGACCTGGTATGTACCCCTTCTAGGCTCCAGGGCTCAATTCTCATATCTACACACAAAGGAATTATACCAGGTGATACACATGGGTTCAAAGGCTTGCCAGGCTTCATTAAAACTATGCAGACAAATCATGGGACCGGGGTACAGGGATTTGCTTTTGTAGCTTTCCTAGAAAATCATATATCTTTCCATGGCTAATAAGTAGTATAACTGATACTTCAAACATGATGCCAACTGATATCAAAGCTTGTTGGACATTACATTCTCCATTTTTTCAGCCATTTTTTTGCTGCTGTTGTGCCTCTGTGTTCATTTATCCAGTCACTCATGCTACATTCCCCAACTACTCTCTCCATGCTGGGACTGTGCTAAACATGAGAAAGTATGAGAAATGATCCATCAGCTCATAGATTGGCTAAAACAACAAGAAACCATCGTTAAGAAGTTCAGAAAAGTTATCTTTCTTTCCAGTGCCACTCTGATCATATTTCTGATCCTCTTCAAAAGGCTTCAAAGGTTTCCCTTTGCCTACAGGATGAAGTCCAAATAGCTTTGCCTGTTTTCTAATCCTGTGATCTGGCTCCTGTCTCATCTCTTCTCAACCGCATTCGTTCAACAACATTTGTTAAATATTAACCACAAGCCAGACACTGTACTAGAGAACTGAAATGTAACGTTGAGTGACAAAGACTTAGGCCTTGCTCTCCTAGAACTTGCAGATATTAATCAGATTATCACATTAATACAGAATGAGCTTTCAATGGTCCAGCTGCATTGAATGTCGGGTTACCCACCCCATCAGATGCTTAGAGCCCAGAAAGCCTACAACAATGTAGTTCTCTTTGGACTCAGTCAGTGACCATTTGACCTCATAGCAATGCCTCACTAATGCAGGAGTATCTGCTTATAAAGAGAGAATTATTTTGATTCCATAAATAAATTTTTATTTTATTTCAAAATAGTTTTTCAAAAATTGGATAATACTTCTTGCTATATACTATCATTGAACACCACATATACCTCCAAAGGAGTCACTGTGTTTAAACTCAGTTGCTTATTGTCTAGTTTCCCTATTCAATTCTAAATTTCAAGAAGGCAGTGTTCTTGCCTTTTTTGGTTCACCTGTGCATTCCCAGCACTTAGTCCAGTGCTTGGCACATGGCAGACATTCAGAACACGTTTTGGTTACTAGATTGAATCATCCTTAATGATCCTTAGAAGCTTAATTCTAACGGAGACTATGGCAGCAGACAGACATAGATTCTTACAACTTTCCAAAGGCTGCAGAGAAATTTGGTAGCTTAATTGAAGTCAAAACCAAAGAGAATCTGATGTCCAGAGCTCCAGCGATACCACACCCATTCATAAACCTAGAGTCTGGGATGGCCAAGAAGATATGGCCTCAGGGAAAAACAGTGCATAACTGAAGGCAGACATAGTCTTCAGAGAGAGTCATTGAGTGAAGTCCATCCGCGTGGGAAAAACCCTAAGTTGTCTCAACCCAAGGCCTCTGACTGGAAAAAAGATTCAACCACACTCTCTAACCCAAATTCTCCAAAACACTATTTCCTATTATGTTCCCAGGAACCAAATTTAACCCACCTGCATCTCAAGATTAGATCTGTGAGCTCACAAAGGCTCAATCACTCAGTTCTAAGAGGAGGGAAAATCTTATCCTCTCCAAACAAAATGATGTGAACATAAGCCCGTTGCTAGGATTGTGTCTCACTCAGGAAGAAGGAGAGGAGCAGGGAGAGAATGGGTGGGTCACTCATTACAGGGAATTTTCCAAGGAAATTTGAGTGGCGTAGCCCTCCAAATTTCACTGTTCCCCAAACAATGCTGAAGGCAAGATCCTGGCTTTAGGAGAGCCATTAGGGGGAGGATGGTCTTCCCCCAGCCCTGAACCTCTGTGTTATATCCAGGTGTGTTCTGATTCCTTCCTTGACAGCTGGCCTGGGCATCAGGAAGCTGTCTACCCAGGCCCAGGAAATCCTAGAGGTAAGTGCCAGGCTCCATACCTACTTAATTAGGCTAATGCAGAGTATGGGACAATTCCTTTGAACAAAAAATGCCTTTCCTCTTTAATGTGCACATCCCTAAAAAAGAAGTTGACTTGGATAATATCTAAAGTCCCTTCCAGCATCTATGGTCTATGGTTCAGTAACTGAAAGACAGGAAAAGGGCTGGCATCTGACAGACTTTGTTCAAATCCCACTTCTGCCTCTGACAAGTGATTTCACCTGACCGAACACCAGATTGCTCTAAAAAAAAAAAAGGGAACGACAACGTATAGCTCACCGAATTGCTGGAAGGACTTGAGAATGTATAGTTGATGTCGTTAGAACAGTGGCCAACACATAGACATTGGCAGTAAATGGTAGTGATCACGCTGAGGCCTTTGGACTCCAGCTAATTACTGACTGATTTCAAGAATGAGAACTTCATAGACAACATCTTTGAGTTTAGACAGGAGCCATGTCTTCAACTTAAAGATTCTGCTCATTCATCAGCAACTACTTGTCTAACAGAGGCCACCAATCCACAGCAGTGAAACCTGCTTCCCTAAAATCAACTGGCTGTGGTAAAAAGCCACACAAGTGTAGGCCTCAGGCCAGTTTTAGAGTAAGGTGACCAGATTTGAACATTGGTAAAGCGGGACACCATTGACCGAGAGGGAGGGGGTTCTTGATTAAAAATTTGGTCTGTCTCCCGCTGTTCCCTAGCTTGTCGTGCATTCTTTCCAAAAATCGGGACGTTTTTAAAACGCCGCGGGACAAATTATTAAAAATCGAGACTGTCCCGCCAAAAGCGGGACGTCTGGTCACCTTATTTTAGAGGGAGTTGTGCTTTCCATGTGGGGGATTACTAAATTGCGGACTCAAGGTTAGACAATCTGGGGTAACTTGTGCTGCGGATTGAGCTATGCAATTAACTTTGGGCCATTTACATTACCATTGCGGGTTTCAGTTTCCCCATTTACCTAGTAGGGATGATGTCAGCCTCTAAGAGTTACTGAAAGGACTGAGTGTGAGAATGCCAAATCCTTGCAGGGTGGCTGGCTGGCGACAAGAGCAGAAGGCCTTAACACCCCTGCACTTCTCACTAGCTGTGTCCTTGGTTAAATCACTTTCTCTGTTTGAGTCTCCACTTTTGTATCTGGAAAATGAGTCCAAGGATACTCCACCTTATAGGACTATTGCTGAGACAGTGTCTGGCAGGGTTTCATGAAGTAGAAGGTAAGAGACACCCATGCCATGCCCAGGCCCTTTAAGAGAGGCATTCTAGCATCTTCCTCTCATGTTTCCACTTTTCAAGTGACTGTACTTTCATGTGGACATGAATTTAAAGGTCTCATTTCCATCTCTGCCCTGTGAAAAGATTACCAGTAAATTTTTTTGTTCTTGTCATGAAAGTGACCTGAGGGGAAGTTGGCCAGACTGTTGTCCTAGGTCCAGAGTCTTACTACAAAACTGAGACTCCACCCAGAAACCTGAGTCAACTGAAGAATGAGGCACTGGGCACAAATCAGGCCAAAAGACATCCGCCCTCTGCTTTCCAGGATCCCAAATGATGCTGGTCATCAAAAACCCACCCCTCTCACCCAGAGGAAAAATTCAGCTCTGCTTAAGATAAACGTAATGCCCAGCATTAGTGTTAAAATCCCCTCAACCCTCCCCAAACTGCAATCCTCTGTTAAAAGATTTGCTTTTGTTTGGTTGTATCTTGTAAATCACTTTAGCAGCAAATTTAGAACTTATACAATAGGGCCAATTGACAGCCCTGGGGACCAAAAGTCTGTTTATTCACCAAGTAGAGATGGTGGAGATGGTAGCAACAGATGAGAGGGTGCCTATGTCAAGGTTTCCGGAACAAAGATAGCTGAGAACTCAGAATTCTAATGAAACCTGGGTGTGAATCAGAAAAGATTTCATGGCAAAAGTAGAGCTAGTTACTCATACAACTGCAGTAGGCTTTGAAATGATGCTGAGTTATAACTGGACACCTTTGACCTTGAATATGTTACTTAGCTTCTCATTAATAAAATAGGTAAAATACTTCCAACTTCATTAGTACTATTAAATAATATTATGTCCAAAGGGCTCAGTAAATGGTAGTTTTCTTTTCTGACATCTGGCACGAGTTTTTAAAATTGAGGAAGCTCATTTACATAGAATGACATGCCCAGGTTTTCAAAATATAGTTTATACCTCAATGTTTTCAAAAAATGACGCGGTTCTCCATTTTTACATGGGTGGCTGACCCACGTCATGGAGACTTAGGCAAAACAAATACAGAAAAAGAAATTATCCCTCTGGGATCTAGGAAACACAGACCTATAAGGGAACTTATTTCTGAACTGGCATGCTATTCTTTTTTCTTTTTATTCCAGTGGGAAAACTGAGATCTAGAGAATTGATTTGGGAAAGAAGATAGGGGTGGGAGGGGGAAGTTAATAGAATTCTACAGTGATAACATGATCCCAATAATAAGCAAATAACTGTACAATGCTTAAATCCCAGGAAAATAACTCCCCCCACTACAGCTTCATCATGAACCATACTAAAAGAGGTGCAGCCACAGAAAGTCTTCTAAACATTGGTAACATACTGGTTGCGTTAAGACAGATAGATGGAATGAAAGAATGCTGAAGAAAGGAACAGACTGCAGTTGAAGATGTATTACTTCTAAAGGGGCCAAATACTGAATCTACAGTCAGTATAAATGAATGCATGATGTGTAGACAACTTCATCAACTCAGACTGCCAACACTTCTCTGAATGTTTGCAATGGCTGTTCTTAGTCTCACATGCACCCAGTGTGTCCTTTGAGGCTACCTCCCCTCCCTGTGGGTTGTGAAAGCATTCTGGAAGTCTTCTGGGTCCAGGCTTCCTGGTGCTGTGTGGAGAGAGAAGAAAGAATTACATCGGTCCCTGTGGGCCCTCTCTCTTTCCTTGCTGGTTCTCCCTGTCCCTGCCACATGATAACCACTATTGAAAACAGGTGTTCCATATGGCGCTATGCCAGGTCAGGGGGAGGAGGAGGCATTAGAAAGTTGCCTTCCCCAGACCACAGGGGTTCTCCAAGGGAGGACAACCACACCCTCTCAGCCGCAGGAGGCCCCAGCGTAGGCGTCCAAGTCTCCAGCTCTGCGGATGACGGTTCATTCCTCCCTCTCAGGTCTGCTCACTGTGCCAGGTAGCCGTGCATACTGTGGCTGGGAGCCCAACACACAGTCAGACTTCTTCCTCCCTCGTGCTGCGTTCCGCTACGTGTTGGAACAATCTTCACCCACGGGAGAGGTTCTACACTTCACAATGGAAAGGCCATCGGAATCTTCTCCCCATTTGTTTCTAGTGGCTCCTGGATTTATAATCACATTTTCATAGATGCTCCCTTGGAGCTCTGTATAACAAATGCTATCGAAGGATAGCCTTTTTCAGGACACGCCAGGCCCTTGTTAAATCCTTCCCCCAGAGTAATCCATGGTTACCTGCCGGCCGTACCTTTACATATCTAACAGAAGCCATTCACAAGGCCTTTCTCCGACAGAAAAAATATCTCAGCTCCAAGATCAGTTGCTGTCGCTCAATATAAAATCTGCTGCTACCTTTTCTAAGTGGGAGCTTCCCTTAAGAATGAGAAATAATAATAAAGTACAACTCTCTCTCACACTATGAATGAATCCCACAATATGGTAAACAAAAGGACCCAGGCGCAACAGAATGCATATCGTATGATGTTTTTTTTTAAGTTTTAACAACAGGGAAAATTAATGCATGTTAGTACAAGTCAGGATAGTGAATTACCCCTGAGGAAAGGGCTAATCCTGGGAGGCTGGCCACGTCCTGTGTCTCGGCCTGGGTACTGTTACAGGGCTGTGTTCACTTTGTGACAATTCATCAACATGTAAACTTATGGTTATTGTACTTTTGTGTATGAATGTTATATTTCCATAGAAATTTCAAAAAATAAATAAAGGTACTCTGCCAAAAAAATGAACGAAAAAGAGAGAATAGTATCTGTATTTAATATCCAAGAGGCTTGAAGTCATCGAGGCAGAAAGGCCTCGGAGGTGGTCAGTGTCCACCGCCTCAATTCAGAGAGAGGGACAATGAGGTTCCAAGAGGACAACCCCAGGATCTCACAGGGATTCAGCGTGAGATCAGGACTCCTGCAACCCAGCCCTTCATCATGTCCCTGTTCTTCTGCAGATGATAGAGCAGAGATGGGGGGCGAGTCTCAAGATAAGCCACGCATCAGGGTATGAAGGCACCACATTTCTCAGACGCCAATGATTGTCTGCCTCCCACATGGGCTCCGCAGCTGAGACAAGGCAGATGTGGCCACATACATGTGTTGCCCGTGACACATGGGTTGGGAGAGCAAGGCAGAGGCTGTTCTGAAGGAACAAAAGGAAAGCTTGTCTGCCAGGAATGCACTGGGAATGAGGATTCCAAAGAGGTCATCCAGGGAGAAGCAGTGCCTGAACCCCAGGGAAGGCTGGGTGCATTTGCTGACGTTCCAAACATCTGTGCTCTTGCAAGGGAGATAAAAGCGAATCCGCTTCCCTGCCTGGAGGCATGATATATGGGCTTCCGAGGCACTGGGTGTGGGCCCCTGTTGAAGGCATGATGCAGTGTTTGATGGATGAAGGCTGAGGAAACTCACTAGGCCACACATTAATAAAAATTATCAAACTGTCCTGGTTGGCGGAATAGAATGCTAATGCCATTCTCCATGTGGACGTCAAAGGCAGAGCATGTCTGGAGGGAGCTAACCTGCTTTATATCTTTACCTTGATCCCACTTGTCCAAATTAGAGCCTCTGTTCTGCTGCCAAGACCCTGTGTGAGCCAAGATGGGGTGTGGGGTGTGGCGCAGTGGGTGGGGGGGCACTCTATACTAGAACCACCCATGATACTCCCGTGCATGTCCTGACTGAGAATAAGAAGGGTGTGTGCTAATCACAACTTAGGCCGTGAAGTACCGTCTGTGACTTTCCACTGGCCCAGAGAATAGACCCAAATACCTTAGCCTTCAAGGCACTCCTCCATTTACCATGACCTCCAGTCTCTCTCGTGTGATGTTCCTCCAGACACTTTTCTTTCCTGTGTTCATGTCTTTCTTGGTTTATGCTCTTTCGTCTGTCTGAAGTTCCTCTTACTAATTTCTACTATGAAAACTCTTCTCATCCTTGCCGGCTGAGGTTAAAGGCCACTTTCTGCAAAAAGGCCGCCTTGAGCACCGGTTCCCCAACCCAAACTCTTCTTTCTCCCACTATATTCTTATGTCTATTGAGTCATAGTTCATCTTTGCTATATGATCATGCCGTTGTCTATTTCTCATTTCTCTTTCCCCAGGCTGGGTGCCCTAAGAGGGAGAGGATAGTATGTATCATGTAGTCCATAGGTTTCCAAGAACACAGCAATCTGCTTGGCATGTGTTGTTAGTTGCTCCGTATGCATGTTTTCCAATGCGTGTGTAAGAATGCTCAGGGTGGCCGCACATCCCTTGTCTCTGATTTCAGCCTCTATCACAGTGGACAGTTCCAATGTGAACTCAGACTCCCCTTGTGCAGTTCCAGTAACTTGCACCTAAAACACATGCCAGGTCTGCCTCTACTGTCTGCCCTGAGGCCTTCCCTGATGCCACGCAAGCTCCCCGCTCAGCTGGGCAAGTGCAGCACAAGAGTATAGGGGAGAGCAATGTCCAGACCACATGGGTCAGAAGCCGCAGCAGACACACTCTAGCTCTGCACACTCAGGAAGTAATGCTAGGAGACATTTGTCCCCTTCTCAGGAGGTGCCAGTGGAACTAAGTCCATATCACCTCAGCCATGACCTGTGAACACACCGCTGCTGTATTGGCTTTCTCACCTGGTGTCACCGCCCAAGCTCCCTCCCACCACCCGTTTCCTGCCTGCACCTATCAAGCAAATATCTGCCTCCAATCCTGCTCAGGCTCTGTTTTTAGGTCCGTTAAAATGAAAAGAAAAACAGTGTAAAAACCCAGGTTGAATACATGTCCTCTACAGTTAATCAGTCCAGCTAGCTCTCTCTAGCATTTCCCCAGTGCCTCGAACCAACTCTGGCATAGAGTAGATAGTCCATAATTATTTGTCAGCTAGAAATGACTTTAAAAAAAAAAGTATGAGCCACCCGTATAGACTTAGCATATACAGAAAAGACACTTATAAACCATATAATCATCGAGATAGTTGTCCAAACATTCCAAACATAGCTAACTCTAGGTGAGACACATCAGGAGAGGCCAATCTCACTGACATTTGGTTTTGTGCTGTCACTTCAGGTTCAGCCAGTTGAGCATATTCATTGCATCTCAGTCTCATCACCCCTTGTCTCCCCAAGCTACAGGCCCAGGACTCCCCTGAGAAGCTCAGCTGTTGCAGAACAGCCATATTTGACCTTCCTCAGGTGTGATTCATCATGCACATGATGACAGCACATCTGTACCCAATGCATGAAACAGAGACCTGCAGTCCCCAGCCCAGGATATGACCCAAGTGGTTTAGAGCTTAAGTTTCCCCATGATTTCAGCCTTGAAAACAATTCCCAGCTCCCCTGATGCCCCCAATCAAAAAACACCCCTTAAAATTTGATTTATTTTTCATTACTTGCTCCTCTCCTTTCTTTCATTAAAATACTACTAATAATAATCCTTCTCCCTTCAGGGATTCCTTAAAAGCTATCAAGAGTAAAGATAAAGAATGTAGATTTCTGAGTGAGAAAGAATTGGCTTCAAATTCTAACTCTGTCACTTAATAACTAAACAATTATGTCCCTAAGTAAGTGACTCTGCCCTCTAAACCTCAGTTTTCCCATCTGTAAAACAATGATAGTAATAACTACTTTTCAAGATCCTTCTGATGATTAAATATTATATACAAGCACCTGGTACATAAATGCTCAATAAATAATGGCTCTCTTCCCTTTCCCTTTAAATAGCTTTGCACTTTCTATAATGTTTACAAAGTTCCTGGTATGGCTCTCTTTATGTTGGATACCTTTCTGCTTCTTAACTTGTAGTTTGACTGCCTGGTTTCATGACCTCTGATAATAGCATATGGTACACCTCCCCTTCCTATTCATGGGGACACATTCCAAGACCCCTAGTAGACTTGAAACCTCAGATAGTACTATGTGTTTTTGCTGTAGGTACATACTATGATTTTTTTATATGTACATACATACCAAAGATAAAGTTTAATTTATAAATTAGGCACAAGAAAAGAATAACAATAACTAATAATAAAATAGAATAATTATAACAATATACTGTAATATAAATTATGTGAATGTGGTCCCTCACTCTCTCAACATATCTTAAGGGTTGTACTCACCCTTTCTCTTGTGATGACACAAGATGATAAAATGCCACATGAAGTTGGGAACTTTTGCCTTTTCACTTAAAGGAAGCACTTCTTCTCTTTGGCACATACTGAATTGCCAGCATCTCCGCTCTGGAGCAGGGGGGTCAATTTTAAGTCAAAGAAGGGGGACTTACACACAAGCACTGCAATGCTGAGACAGTGGGTCTGATACCTGAGAGGGCTACTCAGTGACTGATGAGAAAGTAGCATACAGTGTGGATACATTGGACAAAGGGATGGGTCACATCCAGGGTGGGTCAGAGCTGGGCATGGTGAATATCATCATGCTATTCAGCATGGCACACAATTTAAAACCTATGAACTGCTAATTTCTGGCACTTTCCACGCTATATTTTTGGTACTAGAGATGTCTCATGGAATGAGATGGGTGAGGTCCTCATTTTTACAGCACTTATATTCAAGAGCAGGCAAATCAAAAATAAACATAAATAAATGAAATTATTGCAGAGGATGATAAGAGATGTGAGGGAAGTAATACTGGAAGGTGTGATGAGAAGTGATGGGGGTGACAGAGAAGCAACCTATATTTGGTGATCCTCTAGGAGGCCTCTCAGTGAAGATGACATGAGATGAAGAAACCCATTGCTATGAAGGACTAGCAATCCAAACAACTGAGGGCAGACCATTCTAAGCAGAGGGAGGAAGATGTGAAGCAACAAGCTTGGTGTGTCTGAGGGTGAGAAAGGAGGCTAGTATTATCAACACCCTTACACATGAAATTAGTCTTCAGCTTCCTGAAAGCTAACTCAAACAGGGAAAGAGTATGGGTTGTATTGTTGTCTCTTCCAAATATAAAGAAGATATGTCTCAAGGGTGGTTAGATCAAGAAATTTATTTTCTTGCCTACTAACATGTATGGCTTCCATCTTTCTGGAAAATGGTATGCTCCTTTCTTCCAGTTTATTCTTCCCAGAACTCAGACTCCCCCAAAGGATGACTGCTACCCAAGGGTCCAAAATAATAAGTGAGTGAACCCACATCCATAGGTATTGTGACCAAACTCTTTGGCTTTGGAATGGTCAGTGGTGAGGGCAGAGATGCTCCAAGCTCCTTTGACACTGTCTTCTAGGACCTACATAATTGCATTCATGAACTTTGAATGACCTGTCAAGTCACTTCTCTTTTCTGAGTCTTATTGCTCATCAGTATGATTGAGGGAATAGGGGTAGGGGGCAATGCTTAGAGATTTATCTGTGAGCTCTATGGTTCCTTCTGGATTCCTTGTGGCTCTAAAGGTCCTTTGGAGTCACAAAGTGAACATTCCCAGAGACCTCTGAGCTATTGGGAAGCTCTACTGAATTACTAATGACATCTGGGCCTGAGGCTTTTAAATGGACCAACAGTCTCCTGAGGTGAGCTGGAGACAAACCTGGCAATTATGGATTAAAGGGCAATCACAACAGGGCCTATAATTGTCTCTTAAAAGTTGATCTTCATTGTTGGTTAATAACCAAATTCCCTTTAGTCAAGGAACTCCACCCTCACCTTTTCCCACTGGGGCAGGTGAGGCTGGATCAGGGAAGGGCAACTGAGGTCTCCCTGGGGAGTCTGGGGTCAGGTGAACACAACCCCTTGATCTCATCCTCTATAGCTCTAGAGTTGTTCCTAGAATCTCTCCCTCTGGGAGGCAGGCCAGGATGACTCAGGGAGGGGAAAGTCAATTGCGAGAAGTTTATGAAGACTGGGAGTGGGAATCATGATCAGATCCAAGCTTGGACATTTCTAAAGGCACATGGTACTGAAACCAAAGCTGGGCTGAAAGCCAGGCGACCTTGCCTATGGGCTAGTTCAAACTTACTCCCCAGGAGACGAAGGGGAAGTTCCTTGACTTCTGAGATTCAGTTTCTTCATCTGAACTGAGGGGACTGGCTTTACTGATCTGTAAGATTCTTGTAGGTATGATATTTTAGGAGATTAGAAGGATTTAATCCAATAAGCTACTTCTGAGCCCATGTCTGTTTTCGTGGACATGAGAAGAACAACAGTAACTTCATCACAGAGTTATTGTGAGGCTTAAATGAGCTTACCACAAGTACCTCTACTTTGTTCACTCGGTATAATCCTTCAGTGGTTACTCATTGGGCTTCTGATGTAAACCATATTCTGTGCTAGAAGAGGATGGCCAAATGCGTACAGTGATACCTTTGCAAAGCTAGAAATCTTGTGAGATGTGTAACAAACACTCACAAATATTTTAACAAGACATTTCTGTTATTATTCAACATTCAGGTCAACAACCCCTCCCCACCATGGTATGAGAGAAAAACAAAAAGAAAGAGTCCAAGATATGGTGAATATAAAATTTTCAAGGGAAGATGTTCTCTGATCCTGGCCTAAGTGAAAGATGACACATTCAAATATTGACAGGGGTGAAGCAGATAAATCAAATTACTGTTCTGAGTTGGGCATTAGACAACGTAGAAGAGGGGGACTGTGACAAACTAGAGTTCACATGCCTTCTCTAAAGTGGGTAGCGGCTACCCCCCTATCTCCTGCACCATATTGGGAATGGGAATCCGAAATTCCTAGAACCTACTCTTTTACAGCAGAAGCCAGAAATCTAGATTTTCATGTAAAAATCCTTCATATTTCAAACAATAGCAACCTTTCAAATATTTAAACACACTGGGTTGTTACCTCTAGCTTAAGACCAATTATTGCAAATAAGCAAGAGAACATTGCATATATTTTCAAGGATGAAGGTAAAAACAAAGGAGAAAGTATGACTGGTTATTTTAAGATATACCCTTTATGAACTGGGCATCTCACATACATTATATATTGATCACAACAACCCTGGGAAATATTGGTGGTTATTTCTGATTCTTTTGCCCCCTAATACATTCACATATAGGGAAATCATTTTGGGAAATACTGATACAGACAAATAAGATTCTGGCAACATGAGGAAAATTGAATAGAGGGGTAAAACTAGAGCAAGGGAAACATGGTAAAGAGAAAAGTTATATTGTAAGTTATCTGGAGTGGCCTTAATGGGGAAGAAAACAAGGACGGAGTCAAGGCATAATGGAGAAGTAACTTAGGAAGATTTTAAAAAGTCAATCAGTAATGTCTTAGAAGGAAATTCTACTTCTCTTCTACCTTCCATGTCCAATGAAGGAAGGAGGTACCTTACAGCTATACAGTAAACCTTCCAAGTCATTGGGTTCTGCATTTGTGTAATCAATCAACCACGGATCAAAAATACTGAGAAAAAAATGTTATGTTGTTGCTGACATGTACTCTGTTGGTAGGCCTATGACGGTTATGTCAGTACTGAACATGCAGACCTCTTTTGTAGTCATTATTCCCTAAATAATATAATATAACAGCTATTTACATAGCATTTACATTTTATCATGTGTTAGAAGTAATCTAGAGATAATTTAAAGTATATGGGAGGATTGCACAGGCGATATGCAAATACTATCTATGGATTTTGGTATTCAAGGGGGTATCTTGGGACCAATCCCTCACAGATATTGAGAGACAACTGTACTCCTCTGCTTCTCTTCTCTTGTCTCCATATGCTATCCCTTTGATGCCACTGCTTAGTCACATGTCATCTGGGTAACAGAAGCTGATTTTTAGTCCTACTGACTAGGTCACCTAGTCCAACCCTTGCTGTCACACAGAATCTTTTCTTAGGGCAATGAAGTTCTATTTAAAAGACGATTTAGTGATTCTCAATTCCCAGATCCAGAAGCTTCTTGTCTCTGGCTGGCATTTACATTGGCTGTGAGACATGGAAAGAAATGTGGACAAAACAGTCAAGGAAGCCAAATTGAATTCTTGACCCCACTATTCTTAGAATTGTGGCCTTCAACTATCAGCTTCACCAGACTGATCTTCCACTCCCTAATCTGTAAATGGAAATGATAATTACCTCCTAGTTAGATGGATTAATTTAAGAACACAATTAGACAATGGATTCAAAAGTTCTTCAATTAATCTTCAATAGAGCAACTGGGGTAATAAAACTTGCACTCTTTCATATTCCTTAAACATCCCCATAATTTTCATCTATTCTATAGTCCCTTCTCTTTTAATGTTAAATTTTTATTGCAGCCACACTGACCTTTTATTCCTCATGACCACTGCACACACTCTTTCTTCTCTACCTAAAATACTCTCCATCCTAATTCACCCATCAACCTTCACTAGGTAGCTTGGTGGTAGCAGGAGACAGAGTGGAATAAGTTGAGGAATGAGTAGAAAGTGAAGAAATGAAGTCAGCCACTGGACACTCTACCTTCAGAAGTGTGTTCATAAATAAACAGAGAGGTAGGTAAGGTGGTAGAAGATAAAATGTGTTTTGGTGGGTTTTTTTTTTATTTTGTTTTAAAAGGAAAAGAAAACTTATGAACATATTTAAATGATGGTAGAAATAATCTACTAATGCGGGAGTTACCAGAAATATACAAAATAGGGAGATAACTGATACGTAGTTTCCCAAGAGTTTAGGAGAGTATGCAGAACAGTACACTGGAAGGATTAACTTTAACACTGTATCAGGTGGGAAGGGAAAGTATGCATAAAGAAGCATACAGATTTAATATTGATATGGAGGGAAGTTGAACTACTCACTATATTATTTCCTTGGTGAATGAGGAGCTGAGGTCATTTGCTGAGAGGGGTCAGGATAGGGCATTAGGAGTTCAATGATAAAGACGAAGAAAGTAAACTTGACAGGAAAGATCTAGTAGGATAACAGGGAAGAGCCGAGTTGACATCAGTGATATTGCTATCGAGTATTCTCAGCTGTGTGCTTTTCTCTAGCTGACTCTATGTCCTGGAACAGGAGAAGACGGAGAGTTGCGTTCACACAGTGTAGGTATCCCGGCGATTGAAGGACAGAAGGCAAGAGAGCTCAGGAGGTTGTGGATAATAGTGATTGAAATATAAAGTATGGACTCTACCACGGTGTCTTAGTCCTTTTGGGCTGCTATAACAAAATACCATATATTGGGTGGCTTAGAAACAACAGAAATTCTTTTCTTTACAGTTCTGGAGGCTGGGAAGTTCAAGACTAAGGCATCCACAAATTTGGTACCTGATGCATCTCCTCGGAGACGGCCCTTTTCTCACTGTGACTTCATATTGTAGAGGTGGCAAGGGATCGCTGTGGGGTCTCTTTAAAAGGATACAGATCCCATTCATGAAGGCTGTGACCTCATCATCTAATCACTGCCCAAGGGCCCTGCCTCTTAATACCATCACCACCTTGGGGGTTAAGATGTCAACATACAGGGGGAGCGGGGATGGCTCAGTGGGTTAAGCGCTCACTTTGCAGCCCTGGGGACTGAGGATCGAATCCCGGCCCTGGCCCTTGCGGACCCATGTGCTGAACTGAGGAGTGCCCCCAGTTTGGTTTTCACTGGGGAGAGACCCCAGCCCAGTTCCTGCCCTGTGCAGCCCCGCCCACCTGTGGAATGAAACTATGTGGAAAAACCAATGATGTGCAACTATGGAGACTGTTCTGGGTCCTCCCACTTCTCTCGGTCTCTGTATCTCTATCTCTCTCTCTCTCTCTCTCTCTCTCTCTCTCTCTCTCTCTCTCTCTCTCTCTCTGTCAAAAACAATAAAATCTTAAAAAATTAAAAGAAGATTTCAACATACGGATTTTGGGGGAACATAAGCATTTAGCTCATTGCACATAGTTAGAGAGATGACAAAAGAAAAGATAGACCTGATCGATGGGGACAGTCATGACAGCAAAAGGCAGGAAGTCCTCATGAGTTAAAATACACGCATGGTAGGAGTGGGAGA
>PVKE010038375.1:0-15467 GCA_004027555.1 Craseonycteris thonglongyai
AGTGGGCACCAGATACATGGTGTTGGAGGGGGACCTGATTCTGGGAGCTGGGCACATAATGCGATGCATGGGTGATGTGATGTGGAGTTGTGCATCAGGAAACTATGTAATTGTTACCAACCAATGTCACCCCATTAAATTTAACAATAAAATATAATAATATTAAAAAAAAAAAAGTTAAAAATAGAAAATGGAAGGGGGGAAACCGGGATGGCCCAGTGGGTTAAGCGCTCACTTTGCAGCACCGGGGACCCAGGATCAAATCCCGGCCCTGGCCCATGTGGACCAATATGCTGAGCTGGGGAGTGCCCCCAGTTCAGTTCTCTCTCTGTCTCTGTATCTCTCTCTCTTTCTCTCTGTCAAAAACAATAAAAATAAATAAATAAATTTGATCTAAAAAAAAGAAAATGGAAGGACAGATAAGGTGATTCCCAGACAAGGAAAAGCTAAGAGTTAAATCAGCACCAAACAACTATCCTAGAGGGAGCTTTTTAAAACAAAAAGAAAAAAAGATAAAAAATATGAATAATAAAATGGCAATAATTACATACCTATCAACAATTATATGTAAATAGATTAAATGCTCCAATCAAAAGAGAGGGTTGTTGAATGGATTAGAAAAGAATATTTTTTTTTCATGTGATTTGTTTCTTTATTGTTAAATTTATTGGGGTGACATTGGTCGGCAATATAGTTTCCAGGTGTACAACTCTGTCACATCATCCATGAATTGCACCATGTGCTCACCACCCCATTACCACATACCTGGTGCCCACTCCCAACTCCCCCCACTCTCCCTCCCCTCCTCCCTCCTTACCCTCAGGCAACCACCAAACTATTGAGTGTGTCCATAAGTTTTTGTGTCTTTGTTACTTTCAGTTTTATAATCCACCTATAAGTGAGGTCATGTTTCCTGATTCTTTCAGTCTGACTTATTTCACTTAATAAGATGGTTTCAGGGTCCATCCATGTTGTCACAAATTACTGTATTTCATCTTTTCTTATCGCTGAGTAGTATTCCATTGTGTAAATGTACCACAACTTCTTTATCCAGTCATCTATCAAAGGACACTTTGGTTTCTTCCATTACTTCGCCACTGTGAACAGTGCTGCAATGAACATCGGGGTACATATATATTTGTGGATTAAGGTTTTCAGGTTTTGTGGATCCCCCAAAAGAGGGATCGCTGGGTCATATGGCAATTCCATTCCTAGTTTTTTCAGGAATTTCCATACTGCCTTCCATAGTGGTTATACCAATTTATTCCCACCAGCAGTGTATGAAGGTTCCTTTTTCTCCACAGCCTCTCCAGCATTTGTTGTTCCTTGTCTTATTGATTGTACCCATTCTAACAGGTGTGAGATGATATCTCATTGTGGTTTTCATTTGCATCTCTCTAATTGCTAGTGATCTTGAGAATTTTTTCATACATATTTTGACTGTATGTCTTCATGAGAGAAGTGTCTCTTTAGGTCTTCTGCCCATTTTTTAAATTGGATTGCTTGTTTTTTTGTTGTTGAGTTGTACAAGTTCTTTGTATATTTTTATATTAGCCCCCTGTCAAAGGCATTGTTTGCAAATATTTTCTCCCAGTTGGTTGGTTGCCTCCGTGCTTTGTTGATGGTTTCTTTTACGGTGCAGAAGCTTTTTAGCTTGATAAGGTCCCATTCATTTATTTGTGCTTTTACTTCCCTTGCCATTGAGGTCAGGTTCATAAAGTCCTCCCTGAACCCCAGATCTATAAGTTTAGTACCAATGTTTTCTTCTATGCAATTTATTGTTTTGGATCTTATTTGGAAGTCTTTAATCCATTTTGAGTTAATTTTGGTATATGGTGAGAGATCATAGTTCACATTCAGCCTTTTGTATATCGTTTTCCAATTTTCCCAGCACCATTTACTGAAGAGGCTTTCTTTTACCCATTGTATATTTTCGATCCTTTATCAAAAATAATCTGTCCATAAATTTGTGGATTTATTTCTAGGTTCTCAATTCTGTTCCATTGGTCCATGTATCTGTTTTTCTGACAATATCAAGCTGTTTTAATTACTGAGGCTTTGTAGTACAGATTAAAGTCAGGCAGTGAGATTCCCCCTACTTTATCCTTTTTTCTTAGGATAGCTTTGGCAATTCAGGGTCTTTTGTGGTTCCATACAAATTTGATTTTTTTTTTTTTTACCTTTTTCTTGAAAGAATGTCTGTTGGATTTTGATAGGAATGGCACTGAATCTGTATATTGCTTTGGATAATATGGCCATTTTAACTATGTTGATTCTTCTAATTCATGAACACGGAATATCTTTCCATTTCATTGTGCCTTTAATTTCCTTTAACAGTGTCTTATAGTTATCAGTGTACACATCCTTCATGTTCTTTGTTAGATTTATTCCTAGGTAATCATTTTTTTGTTTGCAATGACAAATGGAATGGATTTTCTCATCTCTCATTCTGAAGTTTCATTGTCGACATATAAAAATGCAGTTGATTTTTGCACATTAATTTTGTATCCTACAACTTTACTGTATTTGTCTATTGTTTGTAATAGATTTCTGATAGTCTTTAGAGTTCTCTATATAAAAAATCATGTTAGAAAATCATGTCATTTGCAAAGAGTGACAGTTTGACTTTTCTCCCAATTCTGATACTTTTTATTTCTTTCTCTTGCATGATTGCTCTGGCTAGAACTTCCAGCACTATGTTGAATAGCAGTGGTGACAGGGAGTATCCCTGTCTTGCTTCTGATTTTAGGAAAATAGGCTTCAGCATTTTCCCACTCAGCATAATATTTGCTGAGGGTTTGTCATATATGGCCTTTATTATGTTGAGGTACTTTCCTTCAATTCCCATTTTATTCAGTGTTTTTATCATAAATGGGTGTTGTATCTTTCAAATGCTTTTTCTGCATCAATTGAGATGATCATGTGGTTTTTATCCTTTGTTTGGCTTATGTGCTGGATTACATTGAGTGATTTGCATATGTTGAACCATCCTTGTGCCCCTGGGATGAATCCCACCTGATCATGATAAATAATCTTCTTAATGCATTGTTGTATTCTGTTAGCTAATATTTTGTTTAGTATTTTTGCATCAGTGTTCAGTAGGGAGATTGGCCTATAGTTATCGTTTTTTGATATTGTCCTTCCCAGGTTTTGGTATTAGGGAAATATTGGCTTCATAGAATGAGTTGGATAATATTGTCTCCTTTTAAATTTTTTGGAGTAGACTGAAGAGGATGGGCATTAGTTCTCCCTTGAATGCTTGATAAAACTCATTGGTAAAACCATCTGGTCCAGGACTTTTGCCTTTGGGCAGGTTTTGGATAGTTGTTTCAAATTCTGTACTGTTGATCTGTCTATTTAGGTTATCCAATTCTTTTTGGTTCAGTCTAGGTAAACTACATTTTTTCATAATAATTTCTTATGATTGTTTGTATTTCTGTAGTGTCAGTGGTGATCTCTCCCCTATCATTCTGAATTCTGGATATATGAGATTTTTCTCTTTGTCCTTTGGTAAGCCTAGTCAGTGGTTTGTCAATTTTATTGATTTTTTCAAAGAACCAGCTCTTTGTTGTGTTAATTTTATCTATTGTTTTTCTGTTTTGAATTTCATTAAGTTCTGTTTTAATTTTTATTAGTTCTTTCCTTCTGCTGGCTTTGGGGTTACTTTGTTTGTCTTTTTCTTGTTCTTGAAGATGGGATGTTAGGATGTTTACTTGTAGTTTTTCTTGTTTCTTGAGATAGGCCTGTAACAATATAAATTTACCTCTCATTACTGCTTTCGCTGTGTCTCAGAAATTTTGGTACATTGTGTTTTCATTGTCATTTGTTTTATTTCTTCTTTGATCCAGTCATTTTTTAATAGCATGTTGTTAAATCTCCACATATATGTGATTTTTTTCTGCTTTCCTTTTACAGTGATCTCTAGTTTCAAAGCTTTGTGGTCTGAAAATACACTTGGTATGATTTGAATGTTCTTAAATTTGCTGAGGTTAGATTTAAGCCCCAGGATATAGTCTACCCTTGAAAATGTTCCATGTGCACTAGAATAAAATGTATAGTCCTATGTTGCAGGATGGAGTATCTTTTTATTTTTTACGATTTATTTTATTGTTTTTGACAGAGACAGAGAGAGATAGAGAGAAGGGGGAGGGACCAGAGCAGTCTCCATAGTTGAGCTTCATCAGTTTTTGACATGGTTTTGTTCCACACAAGTGGGCAAGGGATGCACAGGGCAGGAACCAGGCTGGGGGCCTCCAGCATGGGAGGCATGCCCCCTCAAGCCAGGTGCTGAACCAGGGGGCAAGAACTGAACTGGGTGCATGGGAAGCACACTGAAGTTCAGCATATGGGTCCACATGGGTTTAGGCCGGGATTCGATCCTTGGTCCCCAGGGCTGCAAAGTGAGTGCTTAACCCACTGAGCCATCCTGGCTTCCCCTAGAGCAGGGGTGTCAAACTGGTGGCCTGCGGGCCACATGTGGCCCTCGAGGTAATTTTTTGTGGTCCACAATGCTCTGAATTAAAATGAAAATAGAAAAATTGTTATGAAGAAAATAGCGCTTAGGGGAGATCAAGGCAATGCCGTACACACAATTCCCTCATTAACCCTTTAACTACTGAAGACAAGTATACACATGGCCCAGTGCCTTTCCTGGGGGCCAGTGGGCATGTATAAACGCTCTCAGTTCCAGCGATGTTTGTAAATGTGATGTGGCCTGCGTGGATCTTGCCTGTTGCACCAAATGGCCCATGTTTTAATTGAATTTGACACCCTTGCCCTAGAGTTTCTTATGTCAATTATGTCCAATTCCTATAATGTATCATATAAGGCTGCAATTTCCTTATTTATTTTCTGCTTGGATGATCTGTCCAATGTTGTGAAGGGAGTGTTTAGGTCCCCTTCTATAATTGTATTTTTGTCAAATTCTCCTATTAGATATGTTAGTAATTGCTTTATAAATTTTGATGCTTCCTGATTAGGGGCGTGTATATTGATGAATGTCATGTTTTCTTGGTGCATTGTCCCTTTTATCAAAATGAAATGTCCGTCTTTATCTCTTATTAGTTTTTTATCCTTTTGTCTATTTCATCAAAAATAGTATGGCCACTCCTGCTTTTCTCTGACTGCCATTTGCTTGGAGTACTTTTTTCCACCTTTTCACTTTGAGACTATGTTTGTCCTGGTGGCTGAAGTGTATCTCTTGTGGGCAGCATATGGTTGGATTTCGTTTTTTAATCCAGTCTGCTACTCTGTGTCTCTTTATTGGTGAATTCAGTCCATTTACATTTAGGGTGATGATTGATATATGAGGATTTCTAAGGGCTGACCTATAGGCAAAACAGAGCTTACATGAGAGAGCTATGAGGGATACACTTGTGGTGGGGTCTCTCCCAAGTGTATATAAATAATGAGAACATGGAGGAGGATCCAAGATGGAAGAGTAGATAAACACTGCTTGCCTCCTCCAGTGACTACATGAAAATTACAACTAAATTATAGAACAGTAAACCTGGAGAACCATCTGAAGTCTAGCTGAACAGACATTTTATAACTAAGGCTATAAAGAGGAAGCCACATTAAGGCTGAACTAAAGAATTAAAAGCTAAATAACAACATGAAACACAATAGGACATTCACTGAGCACTTCCCCCAGGTGCAGGCTGTTCCCATCCTGTCACTGTGGAGTCCTTGGGCCAGATCCTTTTTGTGCATAAACTCCAGCAGCCATGTCCTACCTCCTCCACTCAGTCACCAACTCCTCATCACCAACATGATATCCTGCATCTCTGAGACCCTGAGACCCTACAGGCCAACTCCATGGATCCCCGTTACTCACCACACAGAGCACCCTTCACTCCCCACATTGACAGCCCATACTCTTCCTCTTTGCACTCATTAAAGCTCGCCACATTTTGCCATTACTTGACTGCTCTGTCTCATTCATCATCATTCCCACTGTGTCTCATATAAATCCCAGTTTACTCCACTCAGTCTACATTTCCAACATCCACTCTCTGCCCATTCACTCAAATTCTACTCACTTCCATTTTCCTAGCTTTACTTATATTTGTTTACATCTTCTCCAGTAACTCATTCCACTGGATATTTCCCCCATTTTTTCCCTACTCTTCCCTATTCACCTCCACTCTGCCCCTCATGACCTATTTCCCCTACTCTTGGCCCTTTATTACCCTCATCTCTCTCTTCCCCTAATTCCAGCCCATTTATGCACATTCTGTTGTTCACCCATCACTCCCCCTCACCTGCTCACCCACATGTAGCCCATTATGTTTGCCACCTGTATCCCAGGAAACTTGAGTCCAAGATGAAACTGAAATGGCTAGGCCTGATCCCAATCCCCACCCCACTTCAGGATGAACTTTGATGGCCCTGAAACCCCAGGAATATTCTTTATCAGTAGGAAAATGAAATGCTGCATTTCTAGTGCCCTTGAACATTCTCTCAGCAGACTACACCAGGAGTAAGGCAGTCAGCTCCACATTTCCCCCCCCATGCTTCTCCCTTGAGAGGCACTAAATATGACATTCCATTTAACATAGCTCATAAAAAAGTGAGCCTATGGCTCAGTTTCGTACAGAATAATTTAGGGAAAATACAGAGCTTGGGAGGGCACAAGTAGTTTCAGGTTTGACTCACCCACCTGTTTTGTTAAATCCAAACATTGACCATACTCACGTTTTACATAGGTTGGGTTACCCAGTTCCATTACAGAAGCATGAGGTCCACAAAGATGGTTATTTACACTGTGGGACTTCTTATACTGAAGCATATATGCTGTTACGTATTCTTTGGTTGTCTCTATTCAGAGTGGCTCTCAATTTGTCTTTCATCTTGAAAAATGTTGTCACCAACAGTAGTGTGACCTGGGTGTGTGTGTGTGTGTGTGTGTGTGTGTGTGTGTGTGTGAGATACTCAACTTCTGTGTGGACTCATGCTTTAGATCTCTTGTTAGAAGAACACACAAACATGAACGGAGTAATTTAAATCATTTTAAGAGATGGAACGCCATTGGAAGGCTTTAGTACAGGATATTTTCATGGATTTGACTGTGTGTACTAAATAATACATGTGTACCAGTCGCAGTCAATTTAGGTTTACATTATGTGGTCCCAGCTGACCTAAGAATCACTATTTGACATCATCTGGAAAGTAATACCTATGTGCCTTTGGAAGTGATTGGATAGCTGTTGGTCTGTCTGATTATTCAATTTATTCACTCTAAAAAATCAAAACTTTACATTGAACTATCTCCATTAAATGCTATTAAATCCTTTATCTAGAATCTGACTTCATTGTAATAGAATTATGTTTTTTTAAGTTTTATTTATTTATTGAAAAGGTAGTACATCCACATGGTACAATTTTCAAAAGTTATGAAAGCATATACAGTTGTCTCCCTCCCAATTCCTTCCCCACCCCCACAGCCACCCACTTCCCCTTCTCTTTCCCAGAGGTAATCATGGTTCTCAGCTTCTCGTGTATCTTCCAGAGATAGTTTATGCATATATACTTAACACTTGTTTTCCTTTTTATATACAAGTGGTAGCACATTGTATTCACTGTCCTACACCTTGCTTTTTTCACCTAATAATGTATGTTGGAGATCATCTCACATCACTACATAAATGATGTCCAAGTTCTCTTTATACATTTTATTCATCTTTGTCTACCTAGAAGTTCACTGTGTCAAAATACCAGGATTTCTGAAACCAGATTCCTGGTGTTGTCATTTGGACAACATGCAACTTTTGTTTTCATAAACAATGCATCAATTACCATATTTTCCAGCATATAAGACGACCGGGCGTATAAGATGACCCCCTAATTTTACAGTTAAAACATAGGTTTAGGCCTATATTCGCTGTATAAGACTAGCCCCCACTTCCAAGGCTGTAGTCTTATACAGCGAATATAGGCCTAAACCTATGTTTTAACTGTAAAATTAGGGGGTCGTCTTATACGCCTGGTCGTCTTATACGCTGGAAAATACGGTAATACCTCTGTGTGCTCATCATTTTGTAAATGTGTGAGTATGTGCATTCCTAGAAGTGGAATTGTTGGAAAAGCCATATGCATTTATAGTTTTGATTATTTTGGAACATTACTCTTTGAATAAGATTTTCTTGGACTTGATGGTTGCTAGAGATTCATGATGGAAAAGAAACCGGGGCCACATTCTAAGGTCAGAGGTTCTCTTAAAACTGGGATTTTTTTACCCCCAGCGTTTGATAGTTCCTTCAGACTTGATTTCTCTGGAGTCAGTAAATAGTGATAGCTGTAGGAGTCTTCATAAGGAACACCACCTTCTCTTGCCCCAACCCCCACCAACTGCTCCTCCCATTAGTACACACTACTTTTTGCTAAATGTTGTTTGGGCAATTCCTTGTCAAGGCCCCTGCCTGTTTCTCCTCAGAACTTAAACGGGTCAGAAATCATCCTACTTCCCACCTACCCTTGCCCTCTGTTAAGTGCTGTTGTGTTTATATGTGTGTTACATTCAGGGTGTATCCTGTACCTCAGCTAAGAGTTCTTACCATGCTGTCTCACATTTACAGCCTTGAATATTCTCTCTCATCTGACCTCTCCCACATTAGCTGCTTGATTTCCTCTGCCTATGGCAACCCTCTCCTCAGGGTTTCAGCTTTCTCCTAATTTTGTCAGATATAGAGATCATATTATGCTTCTTTTTCTCCCTGTAGCTTTTGGGTGAAGACTGAAATGAAAATTTTAAAAGGCTGACTTTGTTTCCCATATTTAAACCAGAAGTCATAACATACTTTTAAAATGTTAATTAAGAAAACTTTCCTTCAGGGAACATAACAGATACTATTGATTTACTTACTCTCTAATTTGTAATGAGCTTTGACTTCCGAATGTGACCTTTCCCATGGGCTTTTTTTCCTGTATGTGTTCTTTGATGTACAATAAGGTTCGATTTTTGGGTAAAGGCTTTCCCACATTCTGTACATTTATAGGGTTTCTCTCCAGTATGAGTTCTCTGGTGTACAGTGAATGTTGATTTTTCTCTAAAGGCTTTGCCACACTCTGTGCATGCATAGGGTTTCTCTCCTGTGTGTGTTCGCTGATGTATTATGAGCTGTGACTTCTGGCTAAAAGCTTTCCAGCATACAGGACATTCATAGGGTTTCTCTCCTGTGTGAATTCTCTGATGTATAATGAGCTTTGACTTTTCTCTGAAGGCTTTGCCACATTCATTACATTTATAGGGTTTTTCTTCTGTATGAGTTCTTTGATGTATAATAAGATATGATTTCTGGGAAAATGCTTTTTCACATTCATTGCATTCATAGGGCTTCTCTCCTGTATGACCTCTCTGGTGTAGCATAAGATAGGATTTCTGAGAGAATGCTTTCTCGCATTCATTACATTCAAAGGGTTTTTCTCCTGAATGGGTTCTCTGATGTACACCAAGGTTTGACTTTTGGGTGAAGGTTTTCCCACACACATCACATTCATAAGGTTTTTCTCCTGTATGAGTTCTCTGATGCACAATGAGGGTTGATTTCTCATTGAAAGACTTCCCACATTCAGTACATTTATGAGGTTTCTCTCCTGTATGAGTTCTTTGATGTATAATGAGAGTTGATTTATCACTGAAAGTTTTCTTACACTCATTACATTCATGAGGTTTTTTTCCTGTATGAGTACTATGATGTATAATGAGATCAAGCTTCTGTATGAAAGATTCCCCACACTTAGTGCATTCATAAGTTTTCTCTCCTGTGTGGGTTTTCTGATGGACGATGAGGTTTGACTTCTGAGTGAAAGCTTTTCCACATTCGTTACATTCATAAGGCTTCTCTCCTGTATGAGTCCTGTAATGTATGATGACAGTTGACTTTTCTCGGAAGGCTTTCCCACATTCTGGACACTCAAAGGGTCGCTCTCCTGTATGAGTTCTCAGGTGTATAATGAGCTGAGATTTTTGGCTAAATGCTTTTCCACATTCAGTACATCCAAAGGGTTTCTCTCCTGTATGAGTTCTCCAATGTACAATGAGGTGTGATTTCTTGCTGAAGGTTTTCCTACATGCAGTACATTCAAAGGGTTTCTCTCCATTTTTAATTCTCTGATGTAGACTAAGGCCTTTCTTTCGCCTGAGCACCTTCCCACACTCTTTATATCCATATGTTTTCACTCCTGGAGTCATTTTCTCATACTCAGTGTGGAATAATAATTTTGCATTATCATGTTTCTTTCCTAGAGAGCTTCTACTAAATAAGTCTAAATTATCTACCATATTATATCCAAATGACTCATGTTTATGGGTCTTTTGCATTGAAGCAACAAGGCTGGCACTCAAATGAGGTGTGCTTCCAAATTCATAGTCATGGCCATTGTTGGTGGTGACTGTTTTCTTGTCAGGGAATTCAACTTGCATCAACAAACATTTATCTCTGTCATCCTGGTGCTGTCTCTCAATCTGTTCATCAACATGGCAGGCTTCTTCTAGAAAGAAGTAAAGTAAGCCATTTTTATACTTTGACATTATGGAATGGACCTTCTTTAGAAATGCTTTGCATATGAAAGCTGATACTATTATCTCATTTTATCAGAGTTCCTGGAGAGAAACTTGACCATCAATTCTGTTCTTTCACTAAATTCCCAACTGCTAGCCTTTTTGTTACCAAGAACAATCTTACCCTGACACCTCAGTCTTTCTTACCTCTACTTTTACACCATCTCTTATTTCTATCAATTCTGGTGACTTTATCACCCTTAATCTTAATTTATCATATTAACTCTTACCTGTACTTTAGTTGTACTATTTACAACAACCCTGAATCCACATTCTTAGTAAATGAAAGATTTAGAATAATTAGCCTTACAGAAACAAAGAAAAACCTAAAGATCTTTGCCTAATCCTGGCTCATCTTTGTATCCAAGCTTGCATTCACAGTTTTTTTTTAAACACCACCTTCTGCTCCTGTCTACACTTTCCTCTAATATCTATGTCTATTGTTAACTCCAAACCCTTCCTCATTTCCCATCATCCACAAAGCCTAGTCCTCCATATTTTGCTATATTCAGAATCTAGATAACTTTGAAGAATTTCAGGCTTTTCAAAACTTACTCTATAACTTTAATTTTTATTTACTTCTAAAGGTAGTTGTTCATCTGTACCACTCATTCAGACATTAAAAATTGCAAATACTTGCCTTTAATATACCATATTTCAACAATCTCAAGATGCATATGATTCTACATTAACATTTCTGATCCAGATGCCCCTTACAATCAATAACTTGTCATAAATTAATCTGTGGCAATGTTTCTTTCTTAGTGGTGTATCTTAAAGGTATCTTGAAGTCAATAAAATATGGTATATACTTTTTGCACAGATACTTAATTTTTATCATTATTTGTAGTTTCTTTTTCTCACCTTTTCCTGAAATTTTATATGAAAAATTTTAAACACACAGAAAAGTTTAAAGGAGAGTACAATAACTAAACTATTCATATTACCCTTAGATTTAATACAGATAACATTTTATGTTAATGATACTGAATTTTAAAATGGTTCCTGCAGCTGTAGTTTCTCTTCCTGTGGCTTTCTTTCTTTACATAGCAGAGCACTAGTTCTTAACCAGGAGTGAACACAGAATCACAGAAAAAGCTTTTATAAAATACATTTGGGGAAGCCAGGATAGCTCAGTGGGTTAAGCGCTCACTTTGCAGCGCTGGGGACCGAGGATCGAATCCTGGCCCAGGCCCGTGCGGAACCATGTGCTGAACTGGGAGCTCCCCCAGTTCAGTTCTCTCTCTGTCTCTGTATCTCTCTCTCTCTGTCAAAAAACATTTAAAAAAAAAATAAATAAATATTAAAATACATTTGATGAGACCCTGGCTATATCAAGGATCTACTGAATCTGGATCATCTTAGGTGGTAAGTAGCAGCATAGCACATATAGCACATGTAACTCCCTAGTCCAGGATCAAATTCTGCTTCAGCCTTTCACGTGCTTTGTGACCTCAGGCAAGTTATGTAATCTATTTGTATATTACTTTCCCACATGGAAAACAGTAATTATAACAGTGCCCACCCAAATGTTTGCTGATATGAATATATTACTTACAGTCTGCATTCCTGGCACAAAGGAAGTGCTTTCAAATGTTTACTATTAATAGAACAATGACCACACCACTACTATAATGATTACTGCTATTATTATAATTAAAAGCCACTACATTACTATAAAAAATAAGAAATAGCTCAATATATTTAACATGTTCTTGAATATCAAGTGGGAAGAAAAGGTGACTAAAACTGTACACAGTAGGCTACCATTTTTCTAAAAGAGGAAAAATTACATAAATATATATCAGGGTGTAAAAATGTATACATATTTAAGATGTTATCTATGTATTACTTTTCAAAGTTGAATTATAGTAGCAATGTGTAGTATGTTCACACAAAAGATGGCATTAATCAAATGACTGCTAGCATCACCATGTGACAGGCAGGACAGTCAAAGAATATGGTGGAAGCATGGTTGTTATTGGAGGTGCGCAAGACTATTATGAAGTGGCATTTGAAATTTGAGAACATTGTAAAAGTATAATGATAATGGAGGCATGAGTATGCAGCAGAACCTCCAACATGCCTAACAATTCCATGCATTTGTGATAAATTTGAGACACATGGTCAATTGAAATGGCAAGCACAGTGATACAAGTGGACACTTTGATCAGTGTTGTTTAAGCAGTAGTTTGCCATAATCAGAAGTGTGGATACTGATGGTAACCACTTTGAGCACCTGTTGTAATTGCAGAAGTCATATATGACTTGTATTTATCTTTTGTTATTGGTATATATTGAGTATTACAATTTTAATACAGTTTTTTCCTTTCTTAAAATGTGCATACATTTTTTGGCACTCTGTATTTACATAGGCTCATGTTGTAAAAAAACAGTGGAAGGATAAACTTAAATTTTAACAAGTGGTTACCTATAGGGAGAAGGAAAGAAGAGTGGAATGGAAAGGGAAAGAAGCTGGACTTCTTGGAATATATATCTTGTTTTCTAGATTTGACTTTGGAACCAACTAATTTTTTGTGTGTTAAAAAGAAATAACAACTCAAGGACCCAAACGATAGTTTAGTGGTTACCAGAGGGGAAGGGGGTAGGGTTTAGTGAAGGAGGGAGGAAGATTAAAATATATGGTGATGGGAAAAAAACCACTTGACTCTGGATGGTAAGCACACAATGGAACACATAGACAATGTATTGTAGAATTGTATACCCGTAATCGATATAATTTTACTAACCTATGTCATCCTAATAAATTTAATTTTAAAAAAAGAGCAAAGGAAAAATATGTTTTTATTAAACAGTATTAGTCAATTCAAAACACAAAGAAAACAAAAGAAAAGAAAAGAAACAGCAGGCCTAAAATGGAGTCATTTGTAGTAAGCCTCATCAGACTTAATAATTGCAGTTTGAGCCTCTCCCAGGAGTGGGATTTTAAAACCACTCTAGAATTTTCTGGTCAGCACTAGTGTGGCAATCTGCCTGATTAGGCCCACTGCCTTTACCTAAGGCAGGGATTCCCAACTCGGTGCCCGCGGGCGCCATGGCGCCCGCAGCCCAATTTGTGTGCACCCGACATTATTTGACTTCATCAGAAGTTTTTCATAAACACTAAGTAAAACTATAATTTATTTTTATACATTTGTTAGAATTTTAAAATATTGTTTGAGTATCTACACAGGTTTATTATATTCGTTGGTATGTTTGCAATATCGTATGTATAAGTTTTTCCCTAGCTTTCGCCTTTGTACATGTCACGTCTTGTTTAGCCGCTGCACTCTTTAAACTCTCCTCCCCCCAACCGGGAGACGCAAAGTTGCAATTTTGATTGCAGTTGCTGGACTGATCGGGTCATTGCGGTTAGCTAGGATCACAGTGTTTTGATATATTCGATTTTAAATGAACTAAAAGCAAGGTAGGTAATCTATTATTAAGGTGGCAATTTGATATGATATTGTAGTTCTATAACTATTTTTATTTTTATTTTTTTAGTCCTAAAATGAGTGGACCAAATAAGAAAAAACAAACCTATAATTTTAACACAGACTGGGAGGAATCATATTGTTTCATTAATTTAAAAGGTAAATACGTTTGCCTGTTGTGTGGCAGTAGTATTGCAGTGCTGAAAAAACATAATGTTGAACGTCACTTTCAGACAAGTCATACCACTTTTGATATAAATTATCCACTTAAATCTGAAGTAAGAAAGAAAAAAATAAATCAACTAAAATTAAGTTTACTCAACAGACTGTTTTCACTAGACATGTGGAAAAATCTAAAAAGGCAACCATTGCTTCTTTCAAAATTTCTCACATGCTCTCAAAGAAGAAAAAACCTTTCCAGGATGGTGAATTGTTAAAAGAAGCATTTCTGACAGCTGCCAATTGTTTGTTTGAGGAATATTCTAACAAGCGTGAGATTAGGTCGGCGATACAAGACCTACAGTTGTCAAATAACACAGTCACAAGAAGAATACATGCAATTTCAAAAGACTTGCAAACTCAGTTAAAGACTGACTTGGAAATACGTGACTGCTTCTCTCTGAAATTTGACGAGTCAACAGATATATCAGACACCGCACAGTTGGCAGTTATGGTGAGAATGGTATTTAGTCACTTCACAGTAAAAGAGGAGCTGTTGCAAATATTACCAATGAAAGGACAGACGAGAGGTGAGGATATTTATAAAACTTTCAGAACATACACCAGGTCGATAAACATGCCTTTGCATAAGTTGTCTGCGATAGCTACCGATGGGGCACCAGCAATGGTTGGTAAAAACAAAGGATTTATTGCCCTTTTCAGGAAAGATGAATCATTTTCAAACTTTATGTCCTACCACTGTATTATCCATCAGGAAGCTTTGTGTTGTAAAATACTGCCCTTTGAACATGTTATAAAAAGAGTCACAAAGATAATCAACTCTATTCGAGCAGCTCCATTGCAACACCGACTTTTCAAGGCCCTGTTAGAAGATACTGAAGATAAAGAACACGATCTCATCCTGCATACTGTAGTACGTTGGTTCAGTAAAGGTAAAGTTCTTACAAGATTTGTGAACTTCATTGAAGAAATAAAAACATTTATACATGATAAAAATGAAAATTATGATGAACTAACAGACTTTTGCTGGCTGGTGGATTTGGGTTTTCTTGCTGACACCATGGAAAAATTAGATTCTTTCAATTTGGAGTTTCAGGGAAAAGACAAAAATATAGCTGAAATGATAAGCTCTGTAAATGCATTGAAAGCGAAATTGACTTTGTTGATATCACATCTGCATATCAAGTCTCTCGTGCACTTCCCATATATGAGGAAAATGCTAGGTAACAATGAATTAAACGTGTCATTATTTATTGAGACCCTGCAAGTGCTTCAAAAACAGTTTGAAGAGA
>PVKE010038376.1:0-15505 GCA_004027555.1 Craseonycteris thonglongyai
GGTTAAATGACTTCCTCAAGGTCACCAGCCAAGAGCAGGAATCCAAATGCAAGCCTGACTACTAACCCAGCCGTCCTTTTGTTCATCTTTTAAAAACTGTGACATCATTATAAGATCTATTCCTCATTTTTTCCACTCTTCAAACTGTCATCTTTCCCATAGCACCTATACTGTTGGAAGATAATCGCACCAATTTCTTGAGAAGAATTAGGCCAAACTTCCTTAACTACACTCAACACCATGTCAAAATTTAGGGATAACTTCATCTCTTCCCACCTGCTTCAGAGAAGTAGTTCCCTGTCTACAATTTGCCAATGGCTTTCTAATTGTCTCTTTTTCTGGTCTTCATCCTTCTAGCTCTTTCTTTATCATTTGACAGTACTTACTAGTTGTGCCCAATATCCACTCTCCCCGTCTTTCCATGGTTATGAGATTGTTTTAGTTGGCTCAGAGCCACCTAGAATGAAGGCTATTTGCCATTTTCTTTGTAGTAAGTGCAGTCGATGACCAAGTTCTGGTCAATGGGTTACAAGTGAAAGTGGTATGTGCATCTTTTGAGAACTGCCTTCAAAGTACCCTTCTTTTTCCCTTCATTCTTGTGCTAACAGCTTGAACTTGAATAGCCATCTTGAACCATGAAATGGCAGGAGGAGACTGGGTTCTTGATCATCATCAGCTGCCACACTAGCCCTGGACTCCTTACTTCTGGACTTCTATTTTGGTTTAGCCAGTTATTTGGGGTAACATTCAGCCTTGGCTTCTAAGCATTATCCTGGTTACCCTACTATCTTTCTTTCCCCTTGTGACTCTAAATAGATATTCTATTCTTGACTTCTTTAATCTCTAGTCTTTCCCTGTGCAATCGATTATCATTTATACTAACCATCACCTCAACTTGGATGACTCATGAATCTGTTTTTCTTTTCTTTTTTCCTTTTCTGTTTTTCTAATTTTTACATCTCTTTTGAACATCAGACCCATATTTCCAAGTGTTTATGAAGTATCTTTACCTGGATGTTCTCCTGGTAACACCTCAAATGTAACATACTCAAAATTGAACTTGACATCTTCCCTCAAATATGTCCCTCCTTCAATCCCCTATTTCTTTTAGTTGTACAATATCTTCCCAATTAGCCAGGCTCAAACACTCAGAATCACCCTCTATACCCTCTCCTCTTCATTCTTCCACACTTTCTTATAAGGTCTTCCTCAATACTCCTGCCATCCATATCCTCCTTCCTGTCATTTTCTACTGCCCTTCTAGTTTGGGAACAGATTTCCTTTAAGAGATCCCTTAAGTCTCTTGATTTCGGGGTATTTCTGCCTCCAGTCTCTCCCAACTGCAATCTAAGATTCCACAATTATACACTATGGAATGTGTAATTCCACATCATTCAAAAAGCTTCACCTCATTCAAAAGCTTCAACAATAGTGCACTGTCCCTGTAATAGACTGACATTTGAGATCCAATATTCTCTGACCAGTTCTTTGTTCCAGCCAAAGTGGATTATTTACCATTCCCCAAACATGTGCCCCATCGTCTCCTATCATCTTACTGCTGTCACTCCCTCTGCCTGGAATGCCTTCTCCTTGCTCCTAACTTCTGCCTGTCAAGTAGAATGCTTGATTTTGGGGCTCAGCTCAAATGCCATTTCTTTTATAAAGCCACCTCCAATCTCTAATACTGGCATAAGGTATCCCTCTTTTGAACTGACTTTTATATCATTTTATGTGAATTTAACATGGGTATTCTGCCCTTTATGATTATTTTACATATGTCTCATCTATCTATCTATCTATCTATCTATCTATCTATCTATCTATCTATCTATCTATCTATCTATCTATCTATCTATCTATCTATCTATCTATCTATCTATCTATCTATCTATCTATCTATCTATCTATCTATCTATCTATCTATCTATCTATCTATATAAATGTATTGTTCACAAGGCTTGGACTTGTTCTATAATGGAAAGAAGAGTAAACTATTCCAACTCAGAAATATATGGGGATGCTGGGATAGCTCAGCAGTTGAGCACTTACCTTGCAATTGCAAGGTCTGGGGTTCGATTCCCATCCATGGCATGTACAAATGCCACATGCTAAACTGTGGTGCAACTGGTAGCCACCAGAATGGCTTAGCAGTGAAGCTTCTTGCTTCCCATGTGGAAGGCTACTGGTTCAGTTCCCACCCTGTGCGGCCCCATGTCCACCTTTGTGGAATAAAACCATGTCACAACTAATAACGCACAACTATGGAGACTGCTCTGGGTCCTCCTCCTCCTCGCTCTCTTATTTTCCCTCAAACAATAAAATAAAATCTTAAAAAAAAGAGAAATAGAAATTTATAGACCAAGACAGTTATACAGTGGAGTTTTGGGTAGGAACTCCTCTAAAGCAAGCGAGAGAAGAAGAAGCTGCAAAAATAAGGCATAATTATTGAACTGTCTCGTTTACATTTTTTTGCTTGTGGTTGTAAAGCACCCAAACTTACTCCTTGAAATCTACCAGAAAAAGCTAGACTTCCAGGTAAAGATGGTGGATTGAACATGGAGATCTATTTACTCTGCTTCCTAAAGTCGTACTGAAATGACAGTAGTAAAAGTGAGACAGCAGATAGAAACACACCTGAGAACCTCAAGCTGGCAAAGGGAAAAGCCAAGAGTTACACTACAGAATTCCCAAAAGACTCAGGAATTGGCAGCACTCTGGATGTAGGAGTAGAGGGAAGTTGAAATAACATTTTCTTCCCCACCAAGAGGAGTAAGGTTTTGTCCTCATGCACAAACTTCACACAGACGTAAATGAATAGCTCTCAGGAATATTGACTTAGTTGCATCTAAAAACCTCAGAAGTATAGCTGTGGGCCAATGAGTCCACATGTATCACTGTCTTCAGGTAACAACCATTCATCACCACCCTAAGCTAAGTGGATTTGAGCGCTATTAGTGGATGCTACAGAAAAGCACCACAGAGAACAATGACTTTTACAGCTCTTGGCTACTTTCCCAATTGCTACCAAACTTGGAAAGTTGTTCACTGTTTCTCTGAACAGTAGTATGCACAGACTGTCCAGTGGGCAAATAGTTAAGACACTAAATAGAAATAAATGACTAGGCTACACAGAACAGGAAATATTGTTCTCAGTTATTCTAACCCTATATAACGATTTCAGAAGATGTTTTCTACATACAAAACAAATTAAATAATAGAGGAAAGGGGAAGCTGGGATGGCTCAGTGGGTTTAGGGCTCATCTTGCAGCCTTGGGGTCTGAGGATCATATGCTGGCCCTGGCCTGTGTGGACCCATATGCTGAACTGGCATGTGCTTCCTATGTGGGAGGCCCCAGTTTGGTTCCCACCGGGGTAAGAGTCCCATGGGGGAGGCCCCCGGCCTGGTTCCCACCCTGTGCGGCCCCACGCCCACCTGTGTGGAATGAAACCATGTTGAAAACTGATGACATACAACTATGGAGACTGTTCTGGGCCCTCCTCCTTCTCTCTGTGTCTCTTTAAAAACAATAAAGTGTGTGTGTGTGGGGGGGGGAGTTGGGAGTGGGCACCAGATATATGGTGATGGAGGGAGAGCTGATTCTGAGTGGTGAGCACATAATGCAATACACAAAAGATGTAGAGTTGTACACCTGGAAACTATGTAATTGTTACCAACCAATGTCGCCCCAATAAATTTTTTTTATTATTATTATTATATTTGTTTCAATAAATTTAACAATAAAAAAAAACATTAAAATAAATCTTAAGAAAAAATAATCATAAAACCATCTGGACCTAGTGCTTTTTTGGGAGGGATGGGTTTTCTAATTCATGAATCTTCATGAAGTTTTTACTTCTGTCAGTTTTTGTCATATCTACAGACACAAATGGGGTTTGTGGGTGGGAAAATTCTGCATTGTTAAGGATGGTCCTGCATAAGTATAACATGCTTAGCATTCCTGGTTACCAGGAACTAAATACCAGTAGAAACCCCAACTTGTCATGTGGTGAACCAATTACTCTCCCAGACAATTCACCCCAGAGGGATGGTTGGCAAGTCTTAACTAACCACATAAAATTTATTTCCATAAATTCTCCTTTTAGTAATTTTTAAAATGTCTGAATTTGTGGTTATATACATATCCTTATTATTCCTATGTTATGTTTATTTTTCTCTTCTTGATCAGAATTGTCAGATTTTTTTTTAAAAAAGCTGGTTTTCATTATAGTGATCAAGTCTATTACATTTAAAAAAAAAGATTTATTTTATTGTTTTTGACAGAGAGAGACAGAGAGAAGGAGGAAGGCCCAGAGCAGTCTCCATAGTTGTGCATCATCAGTGTTCAATATGGTTTCGTTCCGCACAGGTGGGTGGGGGCTATGCAGGGCAGGAACTGAGCTGGTGGCCTCCTAGATGGGAAGCACACCCCAGTTCAGCATATGTCCACACAGGCCAGGTCCAGGATTCGACCCTTGGTCCCCGGGGCTGCAAAGCGAGCACTCAGCCCATCGAGGCATCCCGGCTTCCCCACTTTTTTTGTTTTTTAACTTCATTATTTCTACTTTCAGTTTTTCTTTACTTAACTTAGGTAACACTTGCATACCATAAAGTATGTGAAGTATACGCATCTGCTTCTATCTTCTCTATGAATTTCTGCTACTTTCTTTTGGTTAAGTTTTAGTCTTTTGTTTTTTAACAAATGAATTTAAGGTTATACACTTTCCTCTAAGCATCACTTTGGCCAAATATTAACAGTATTTATATGAAGTGTTTTCATTACCAATAATTTCTAAGTAGAAAAACAGGGGGAAAAAGACAATGCATAGACTAAATATATGTATAATACTAATCAACAAGAAGATTCTCAATTTCACTAGATCATGCAAATGTCAATTAAAAAAAAACACCCACCTTTTTTGCTTATCATGGTGAAAAACATTAAAGAGTAATAATATTCTGTGTTGATGAAGGTCTGAGGAAAAGAGTGTGCTCATTCACCATTAAGGAAAGGTAATTCAGCTCCAGTTAGATCTAGACATGCACCTATAGTCTACTGGCTAATTCTACTTTCTATTAATGTCTTCTAAGAAAAACTCTGATAAGTATATAAGAATATGTGTACAGAATGTCCACAGCTGCATCATTAATCACAGAGAAATACTGGAGGCAACTTAAACACTCATCAACTGGAGAATGGAAAAATGAGTCATGGGATGTTTAACATTTATTGAAAAAAAATAAGGCAGATTTTCTTAAGAACTAAGACAAAACTGTATCCATACCGATAGATAAGGTAAAAGAAAAACAAGTTTGCAAAACTATGATCTCATTTTAGGTTAAAAACACAAAACAATCTCACACAGTCACTTTTGTATAAAGACAGCAGATGGTCCAAAGCACATACCACACTTCCAAGCTGTGGTCAGCTCTGGCAGAACAGTAGCAGATAGCTGAGAAGAACCTGAGCATTTTATCTATATTCACTCTGTATAACACAAATGTAATTTTAACATGTAATTTTAAAATGCAATTTAAAAAATCTCCTATCCCACCCCATACTTTGTAGTTTCTTGAATTATAATAAAGAGCACTGAAAGCTCTGGTAGTCTCTCATTAACATGGCCCTTTGAAAACTGATAAATTAATTCATAAAAGCTCCCTAAGATAATGGCATTAGTGGGAAATGATTTGCTTTGCTTTTACCTACCCTAGCAGGCATGCCTTCTAGGCTACTATGAAACTGGCAGAGCCCATTTTCATATTTAATGTCTCAACTCCTTCATCTGAAAGCTCTTTGAGAGATCCAAGTAGGTAGCCTGGAGGCAGGCATACCCCACATACTGTGGCTCCATTAAATCTGCTATCCACATGACCCACACTCAACAATTAACCCAATATTTTAGAACTGGAAGAAATCAAAGCAAAGGAGGACTAGAATTGAGGACTGAAGTCCTCCTTGGCAGTCCCTTCTTAATCTGGAGATCTCTTGATCTGGGGATTGAAAATTCCTACTGGGGGGAAGCCGGGATGGCTCAGTGGGTTGGGCACTCACTTTGCAGCGCCGGGGACTGAGGATCGAATCCCGGCCCCAGCCCGTGCGGAACCATATGCTGAACTGGGAGCTCCCCCGGTTCAGTTCTCTCTGTGTCTCTGTATCTCTCTCTCTCTCTCTCCTCTGTCAAAATAAATAAATAAAAAAAATATATTAAAAAAAAAAGAAAATTCCTATTGGGGAGTAGGAAAGGAAGCTGGGATGGCTCAGTGGGTTGAGCACTTGCCTTGCAGTCCCAGGGTCCAAGGATTAAATCCCAGCCCTGGCCTGTGCGGACCCCTATGCTAATCTTGGGTGTGCCCCTAGTCTGGTTCTCACTGGGGCAAGCCTCCTAAGTGGGAGGCCCCGGTTTGGCATCTGCCCAAGGCAGGAGGCCCCCAGTTGGTTCCTGCCCTGTGCAGCCCCACCCCCACCTGTGGAATGAAACTAAGTTTATGTAGAAAACTAATGATGTATAATTGTGGAGACTGCTCTGGGACCTCCCCCTTCTCTCTGCTTTTCTCTCTATGTCAAAAATAAAAAAATAGATCTTAAAAAAAAAAAAAAAAAAGAAAATTCCTATTGGGGATGCTGAAATAGCTCATTGGTTAAGAGTTTGCCTCACAACCATGAGGTTCAGGGTTTGATTCCTGGCCCCAGCCCAAGGTAACCACTGTGATGGCTTGGTGGTGAAGGTTCTCGCCTCTCATGCAGAAGGCTCCAGTTCAGTTCCTTCCCTGCATGGACCAACATCCACCTGTGTGCAATGAAATGACATTACAACTAAAGATGTACAACTATGGAGACTGATCAGGGCCCTCCCCCACTTTCCCTCACTTTCTCTCTCTCTCTCTCTTACCTTCTATAAATGAATGAATGAATAAATAAATCTTTAAAGAAAAAAGCATAAAAAGAAATGGCTGAATTAATTTAAAAAAAAGAAAAAAAAATCCTATCAAGGACACTTTAAAAAGAAAAAAAAAAAGCTAAAAAGAAATGGGTGCATCAGTTAAAAAAAAAAAAGAAAGAAAAAAAGAAAGAAAATAAGAAAGAAAATTCCTATCAAGGGTACTTGGCAGCCATAGAGATTGGTCCTATTTACAAAGTTCATCTGATTTTCCTCTTTTCTTCCTTTCAAGGTTGAGCCTGCTATCTTGTAGTGGTTCCAGATCAAGCCTTTGTAAGACAGAAAGAACTGGACTCTCCCTCCTCCATGATACCAAAGATTCTTCTCACTAAGAACTATTTTTTTTTTTTAAAGATTTTATTGTTTTTGACAGAGACAGAGAGAGACAGAGAGAAGGGGGAGGGCCCAGAGCAGTCTCCATAGTTATACATCATCAATTTTTAACATGGTTTCCTTCCACACAGGGGCTGAACCAGGGGGCCTCCGCATGGAAAGCACACCCCAGTTCAGCATATGGGTACGTAGGGGGTGGCGCCGGGATTTGATCCTTGGTCCCCAGGGCTGCAAAGGAAGTGCTTAACCCACTGAGCCATCCTGGCTTCCCAGAACTACTTTTAAACAGAGAATTAAATTAATTACTTGTTCTTTAAGGGTTAGTTTCAGTATGATTTATTGTTAAAAAACTAGAGAAGGCATCCGTGCTCTACTCCACTCTCTAAATGTTTGAATTAAAAATCTACCATGTGATTTACTGAAAGACTTGATATTATTAAGATATTAGTGTTTCCCAAATTACTACAGAGATTCAAAACAATCTCAAAAAAAATCCCAGTAGAACTTTTGCAGAAATCAACAAGCTGACTCACAATTTTTGTGTGGAAAGAAACCAGAATACCTCAAACAATTCCAAGACAGAATAATAAAGTGGCAAAGGCAATTCCGTGGAGAAAGGACAATCTTTTCAACAAATCTGCTCAATTGGACATCCATATGCAAAAATATCACAGACCTATATGAAATATTCAAAGCTATAACATTTCTAGAAAAAAAATCACAGGAAAAATATGTGACTTTATCCATTAAAAAAATTGAGATAAATTCAATTTCATCAAAATTAAGAATCTCTGCTTTTCGAAAGATAGTTAAGGGAATTAAAAAGACAAATCATAAACTAGGAGAAAATCATGTATCTGATAAAGAACTTGTGTCTAGAATATAAAGGGAATGCTGGGATAGCTCAGCGGTTGAGCACATGCCCCAACCCCGGCCGATGCAAACCCATATGTTGAACTTCAGCACAACTGGTAATCACCAGGATGGCGGCAAAGGTCCTCCCCTCCCATGTGGGAGGCTCCCGATTCAGTTCCCACCCGGGCGCAACCCCATATCCACCTGTGTGGAATGAAACCGTGTCATAACTAATGATGTACAACTATGGAGATTGCTCTGGGCCCTCCCCACTTCCTTCTCTCTCTCTCTCTCTCTCTCTCTCTCTCTCTCTCTCTCTCGCTCTCACTCTCGCTCTCTTTCTCTCTCACACACACACCTTCTCTCAAAACAATAAAGTAAATCTTTCAAATAAAATATATAAAGAACTCTCACAAGTAATAAAAGGACCCAATTTTAAAGTAAGTAAATAATTTGAACAGACACTTCATTAGAGATAAGGATGGCAAATAATCACATTAATAACATACTCAACATCATTAGTCTTTAGGGAAATATAAATTAAATTGACAATGAAATACTACTACACACATATTATAATGGCTAAATATTTAAAAAACCTGACAATATTAAGTGTTGGGAAGGATACATAACAACTGGAACTCTCATACACTGCTGATGGGAATGCAAAATGGTACAGCCACTCTGGAAAATGGTTGGCAGTTTTTTTTTTTTAAGGTTTATTTTTATTGTTTTCAACAGAGAGAGACAAAAGGGGGAGAGCCTATAGTAGTCTCCATAGTTGTACATTAGTTTTCAATATGGTTTTTGTTCCACAGGTGAGCACAGGGCCATGCAGGGAAGGAATCAGGCCAGGGGCCTTCCACATAGGAGGCACGGGTTGGCAGTTTTTTAATAAAGTTAAACATATATTTGCCTAGGAACCAGCAATCCTATTCCTAGTGTTTAGAAAAAAGAAATGAAATCTATGCTAACCCAAAAAACCTATATGCAAATGTTGGTAATAGCTTTATTTGTAATTGTAATTGCCCCAAACTGTAAATGAAGCAAATGTCTCTGAGCTAAAATACGGATAAACTGTGGTATAGCCATACAATGGAATCCTACTCAGCAATGAAAAGGAACAAATTACTGACATATGCAATAGCACAGATTAGATCTCTAATGAATTCTGCTAAGTGAAATGGGCCAGACTCTCTTCATTTATAGGATGTATAATTCCATAGATCTGACATTCTGGAAAAGGCAAAATTATTGGGACAGACATCAGAGGATAAAGGAGGGATGGAAGAGTAACTAATACAAAGGGACACAGAATTTTTTGGTGTAATGAAACTGCTCTGTATCTTGATTTTGCTGTCAGTTAACACAACTGTGTTGTCAAAAGTCACAGAACTACATACAAAAAGGGTGAATTTTACTGTATCTAAATGATAACCTTTTTTAAAAAGCTTCAAATGGAAACCATAAAACAAAATTAAAAAATTACTATCAAAATAACCACAAAGTTTCTGCATGCTACAAGAGAAATCTTTTAAATAGGACTATTAAAATTTAGACCTACAATGTCATATACGTACGCACACACATTCTCTTTGCCACCCTTTTCCTTCTGCAGGCCTTTAGCAAAGGGAACTTAAATTGTCGCAACCCCCTCGTGTAACCATGGACTGTCTTAGGAGTGAAAGGATGTGCTCTCATCCTTCATGAAGGACCCAGTCCCGGCAGCTACAGAGAGCTGGAGAGCGGCCTCAAAGTCCCCTCATGCTGTACTGCCCCTCCTTGTTCTTCCAGAGAAGCACAGAGGTGGCCACCAACCCTCCAGCAGGACACACTCACCTCTGTTGTGCCTGCGTGCCTGCGTTTACTTTCCTGGCTGGAGCGCAGTCCTGCAGCACTCACTCCCTCACAGAGCAAACTGAATTTCGCAGGGGCAATGAAAGTAGGCCAAGGCGACAGAGCATTCTAGTTACCTGGTGGCAGCCAATCACAGGCCCCTCCCCAGGAGTGCCTCGCTCGAGGTCAGAACTCAGAGCAGAGCTTGTGCCGTCAGCCTGAACCCAAAGGGAATGACTTGTCAGGCTTGTTTTTCCACAGCATGAACTTGAGGGTTTATGACTTGAGATCCCAAGTCCATCTCTGCCACATCCCGGTAGCCTCTCCTTTCATAGCTCTCACCTAGTCTGACCTAACCTTTTCCTTGCTTTGTGTGTGGAAAGGTGGCAAGCCAACTCCAACCCAGGGTGTTGAAGACAAATGGCCACAATACACCCTGGAGTGCCAGGAAATCCCACTCCCTATCCAAGGAGTATCATCATGTTCTTCCACCCAGGATAACATACTTAAAAAATCCTTTTGGAGTTATTTCTGCTGCGGAGGTGGGTGGGGAAGGTACCTTTTGTTTTTCCATCCACTGAGGCCAGCTTCTTTGTTTCTGCTGTTAACAACAGCTCATAAGGATGTTCATCCTCTTCCTTGGCTGTACTCCCCTGAATCCGCGGTCTCATGGCCAAGACCTAAGAGATAAAACACCACAGTACTTTTCATGCAGGTGGCTAACACCAAAACAGGTTATGCTGAACAAATCTGAGACTGTTGGCTCCTTTTTTATCTGAGAGAAGACAGGAGGGGAAGAGAAGGTAAATATCTCAAGTGTTACATGGAATCACAACGACCTTTCTAGATCTGCACCTGTACCTCAAATCTCAATGGCCTTTGATTAAAACACTCCCCTTTTCTTATCTCATTTTACTTTTAAAAAAAACATAAATAAAATCCAAGGTGCTCCCTTCTCTTGCCTCTCCCATGTCCATAGTGTTCTACATAGTTTCTTTTCTGTGGATAATACTTCCTGAGTGGTGCATAAAGGCCTTCTTTCTCCACGTTTCTTTCCTAACATCCACCCAAAGGCTGGAATCCTTCCCACCTTCTCAAGTGGGAATCAAAATGACCTCCGACTGAGCCCAAATGCTGACATTTACTAGAAACAAAGTGCTCTGGGAGTCCTCTATTTCTGCATGTCTTTCTTCACAGGTCCTGGGGGTTTAATGAAGGATTTACCCAAAGCTGGCTTTCTACCACAATTATGATATAACTTTAATTAATTCCACCAATTTTTGTTCTGAAAAAATCAAGTGGCTAGGCAATATGTACAGTATTTTGGTGGAGAAAAGGCAGCTCTGTCTGCTGAGGAATACCTAGTCCAGGCAGCAAGTGTCTTTGATGCAGTGACTGAACCAGAGCTGCCCACTGGCTTTTGTCAGCTGAGGGCCGAGCGGCCACAGCCAGTCACAGTACCAGAGCAGCCAAGTTCAAACCAAGCCAGAAATACCAGGATTAGTGATGTAGCCACACAGACAGAATGCAGATTGCAGCTCCAGAAGGTAATTTTGGCTCATCTGTGCTAAGAATCCATCATGTTTCATGGGCAAATTAAGAATAATTACGTGCTAGCTATTAGGAGATGACACCAAGGACAAGCAATATACGACTGAGAGGGTGAAGGAGAATTCCCAGTTCCACCTCAAGTGGTACCTTACCAATGTGATTCTTTGGCACACACAGAAACCCCCTGCTTCATTGACAGGTCCCACAGCTCACTGGAAACAAATCAGGTTTGCCACTCATCACTGTTGTGCTTCATGGAGGCAGAGCTCACCATATTACAGCCTAATGAGACACTGAGGGCTCTCGCAGAGACTACATACAGCTCCTGCCTGTTAACAAGGCTGCCACTCTGAAGGCAGAACTTCCACTTCCTGAAAGCAACCTGGAAGTTAGAAGCTATTTCATTACAATGAGCCATTCTGCCTGTATTACTTACTCCTTTGCCTTGTCATAGAAACACAATTAAGGGAACAAAGAAGGGCCATTAAACAGTTCTTTCAGTGTCTGCTTAATACCAAAGGCTTTACAGACAGGAATTTGTGCTCTACAGGTTTACATACCCATAGCTATCACCTAGGCAGAGCCCTGGAAACCTGATTCTGTGGAGTGTTCTGCACACAGCAAGGGCTCTCACATGGCCCCAGACATGTAGCCTGGATGTCCAGCCTATAATATCCTTGCTTCCCAAGCAGGACAGGGATGATGACTTCCATCTGGAAAATTAGGCCCACCTGACCTGTGCCTGGCTCTTGTGCACAACAATTGGAAGTAGAGAAGCAGCAAATGTCAGAGCTGGAAGAGACCTGAGCCTTTCGAGTTCCAGCCAGACAGCACCTGGTTCCAGCTCTTTCATTTTGCAGACAACAAACCCAGTCCCCAGAGAAGTCTAGGGATTTGCCCAAGTTTACATAGAGCTCCCAGCACAGCCAGGGCCATAAAATTCACTGTCCCTGATTCTGGACTGAACTGGCCTCATTTTTTCTGGGAAATGTGATTTCTTCATCCAATTTGGAACTCTTTCCCTCCTTTAGATATCTAATGGGAGTCCCCGCTCATACCCAGACAACTTGTACGGTGTTATTTCTGGTTTGGTCCTGGCCTCTGCCAGCTATGGGATTAAAATCTCACAATAAAGCAATAAACTGCTTTTCTTCAGGCCTTCCTAGTTTCCACCAAGAGGCCCCGTGTCACAGTGAATAGGGCAATAACTGATTTTCAACAGAAAGGATTCTGATCTTTACTAAATTACTCCTTAATCTTTTTTCCCCTTTCTTCCAGGGATGGCAATAAATCAAAACCAAAAAAAAAGAATATATTCTCTGCTATGTGGAAAGCAACATTTTTGCTGCAGAGAAAAGCTACTACCAGTCATCGCCTAACTATAACCAATGCAATGGCCAGTTGGGTGTGGGCAGCTTTCTGTGAGGAGCTATCACAACAGCCGCAACTTCCTGTGAATGTTTAGCACATTTGAGCATAGAGAAGTCTCTGGGCAGTCACAGGCAGCTGGCAGCCCATTTGCTACAGCAAAAATATCTAAACAGTATGTGCATGTGCACGTGTGTGTATGTGTTTAATGTTTTTAAACCAGTTTCATGCAGTAGTCATTGCTCTGATAACTTACACTTGGCTTCCCTTAAAGGCCTCTATAGGTCACTGGACCATTATAAGCCTCAGCAATAAGACACGAACACTGGGGCAGACTGCATGCCAAATACAAAAGTCTAAACTTTGATGAAGCCAGTGCCTCTTTGGGGATGAGGTTGAGGATAGTAAAGCTTAGAGTGTGTATAAAGATGGTGAAGACCAGAGTCCAATAAATAAATAAATAAATAAATAAATAAATAACAAAAAACAAACCGAAAAAAAACCCCACCAAAATTAGTCCACTTTTGGAGAAGACCTATCCATGAAGACTACAGCAAATAGCATCTGCCTTGATCATTAAAAGGCTAATGACCCAGAACACATCACCTCTGTATTTATGTACTTATAATCATCACCAGCAAGCAGAGCCAGGGTTCTCACAGTCTTCCAAATGCTGACTCTGGTGACCCAGAATTCCAGGCTATTCAGAAGCAAGTCCTGGAAGATAGATGTATCTCAAACAGAGTAACTCACCCAGGAGAGTAATGTGGTGATTTGATTTCTCCCCTACCTCTTGATACTGCATTATATTGCCAAATTATATGTTCTAGAAAGCTTTGTGAGAACAAAAAGTCCTGGTTATCCAATATTTCTTTAAAAGCCTTACCCTGTCCTTGGGCATTAGAAATTTTAATCCAAGTCCTTGTTAAAGAGGTGGCATAAGATATTTATACAGCCCCAACCCCACATGAATATGCCCCATGTTACCAGGGTTCTCCTTATAAAAAGGGAGTAATGAAGTAAACCTTATATAAAAATGTATAGGGGATCCAAGATGGCGGCATGAGAGGAGAACGCCGATAACTGCCTGGGAAGGGCCTTGGGAACAGAGGAGAATCCACAGGGGAAACCCTGAGAAGAAACCTCAACTAAGAGAACCACACAATGCAGAACAACACACAAAGGTTAGAGAAAGAAAGGGAGAACGGGAGAGGTAAAGGGAAGCAGCGGTTCGGGGACAGAGACTCGGGAGTGCGGCCCGGGGCTGGCAAACACAAAGGGGGATTGGGGGACTACAGTCAAAGTGGAGCTGGATCGAGGGCGGGCTGGAAGCCAAAACCTAGGGAGCGTGGAATCCCCACAAGACTGTGGACAATTTAACATCAGATCTCAAGGGACAGCAAACAGTGCCCTAATCAGATCACAGAGCCTAAAGTGGAATAGCGACTGTGGAGCAGGACGGCTGCACTTCCGGGTGGGTGGGGTGAGAGCAGGGCACCAGCCCGCAACAGCTCAGCACCCCTGATTTATGGAGGAGATTGACTGTGACAGAGCGCCTTCTGAGGACAGGGCTCTTGGAGTGAGGGCTGGGGCTTGAGTGGGCATAGCTGCATTGGACGTGCTTGGAGTGAATCCGGCGGTCTCAACAGAGCCGGGAGCGTAGAGCGGCTGCCGCCCGAGCTAAGGCCTGTGCACACAGGGCTTTCGGCGCCCCGCCCACCGGGCCGCAGCGACACCGCTGCTTGCTTGCCAGCGCGCAGTTGGGCTTTTGGTGCCCCGCTCACCAGGCCGCTGCGGCGACTCTGCCTGCGCGGAAGTGCGTGGCTGGGCTTTCGGCGCCCCGCCCACTAGGCCACTGGGCATCACTGTGTGCGCACATCACTGTGTGCACGCACCGGGCTTTCGGTGCCCCGTCCACCGGGCTGCCCCCCAGCGCTGCTGCCTGCTCGCCAGTGCGCTACAGGGCTTTTGGCACCCTGCTCGCGAGGCCGCCGCAGCACCGCTGCCTGTGCCCGGGACCGGCTTTCGGCGCCCTGCTCACTGGGCCGCTGCAGCGCTGCTGCCTGCTCGCAAACGCGCAGCTGGGCTTTTGGCGTCCCACCCACTGGGCCTCTGGGGCGCTGCGGACCGCGCGCACAACTGGGCTGCCGGCCGGGTCTCCGCTGTGTCATTGCCGGTGCACGGGACTGCGCGGCCGACCAGGGCCTCTGCCAAGCCCCAGCCCAACCAAGTGCTGCCCTGAGGGCGTGCCTTACAGATACAATTGAAGGAGGGGCAGCCAGGAGGAGGAAAGACCAGAGCTCCTGCGCCCTGCCCCCACTGAACCACCAGCCCACCTGCTGAAAGAGGAATCTGCTATTGTGTCTCAGGCCCGCCCTAGCTCCTACTCACATGCCCCCACCCCTGGCCACACCTTTACTACCCTGCTATCTTACAGCTAAGACAGCAACCTGAAGTGCCCCAGGACACAGAAGCTGTCTGCTTCCCCCAACCCTCTCCCAAAATCTCCTTCTCCCACAACTGAGCCCAAAAGAAAAAATAAAGAGAAGCCCATCTGATAGGCAACGCCCCAGAGGGAAAACAGACTCATGCGTAAGGCAAAAAGAACCACATCAAACACAAT
>PVKE010038377.1:0-15464 GCA_004027555.1 Craseonycteris thonglongyai
GTGGGTCCTGCCTGGGCCGGAGCCGGGATTCGATCCTCGGTCCTCATGGCCTCAAAGCGAGCGCTCAACCCGCTGAGCCGTCCCGGCTTTTCCCAGGACATATCTTTTTAACTAAGTTTTTTATGGGCATTTATGTATGTATGTGTGCTAAATTCTTCAAAATGGATTTTTATTGGAATACCATTGAACTTATAAATTAATATAGGAAAATATTATTTATATTGTTAAATGTGTATTATGTCTCTACATTTATTAAGGTCTCCTTTTATTTCCTTCACTATGTTTTCAAAATTTCTATTATAAGAGTTTTGCAGGTTATTCTTTCCCAAGTTAATTTCTACATACTTTTTACTTTTATTGCTATAGTTTTATATTGCATTCTAATTAATCATTACTGATTTTAGATGAATGCTGAAGAATTGAGTAAGTTAATCTCATGCTCAACAAATTTACTTAATTATTTTATGAATTCATCATTTGTTAAATCTGCTAAAATTTATATGAGATCACACATTTGATATATGAAAATATATTCATATGTATTATTTTTAATTTTATTCTTCTATTCTTTTTCTCAAAATTTCTTTAAAAGTCACATTTATTTTACTGAATTTTAAATTATTATCCATAATCTCCAGTAATTTATTGAATTGTAATAGTAAAAATTGGACACCCTTGTTTTGCTCTTGATTGAAGAGAATTGCCTAAAGTTAACCATTAAATGTGATATTTGATATGCAAGTAGCTATGGTATATGCTTTTAACGTATTAACATGGGTTTCTTTGAATTTTCTGAATATTTTCAAAGTTCATATCAGAAATAGAAAAACAACTTTATAATTTTTTATTATTTAAAATAAATAATAAAGTTTATGGAATTCTTGTTAAAAATCTATTGATATATTCATGTGATTTCTTTTCAGTCTTTTAATAAGTTGAATTACACTGGCAAATTTTACAAAATGAAACTATCTTTTCATCCTCATGGAAACTCTTACATGATTATAAGTAGTTTTAAATAATATATGTTTGGATTTAGTAAGCTAGTAAATTGGCTTGCTCAAGTGGAATTATTCTTATGACATGTATTACTCAAATTCTAGGAAAGTAAGTATCAACTAATCCCATAATCCACAGAAAGTGAGATAACCCCTGCCCCCTGTAAGAAGCACTTGCACACATGACCTTAGCTTGCTACCCACCTCCAGCTCATAAGAAAAGTAGGGAAGCTGAGCAAATTTGGAGACCAAGGAGATAATCTTTTTGCTTTGAGTGCCATATCTCCACTGGGAAGGAGTTGGGAGTATTTCATGTTTAGACAAGAGCTTCAAGGAACTGTGGATTTTTAGGCAATTAACAGAGACTGATAAGGATGAGAAAATTTGATAATGGACAAGACAGTGTTACACAAAGAAACATGAACAATAAGGGGAAATAGCTAGAATTCCACCATTGGGTTTCTTATGAACCCAAAGTGAGCTACGTGAAAATAAAATGTGCCTAAGAAATTTGAAATCATTTCGAAGGACAAAAGGATCCCCACACAGGGCTGGACCTCCCAATTCAATTCTACGGGCTTAGGGGAAAGCACATCACCTGCTTTGTGGAAAAAGTAGTCAAATATTCCAATAAAGGCTTTCAAAGGATTAAAAAATACTCACATAAGAGAACAAGTACCATTATGAACATCCTCTCAGGCCAGAGGAAAAAGAAAATGTAGTAAATGTGCTGTCAAAGCAAGCACTGAAAGCAAAAATTTAAATCAGTTCCAGAATTTAAAAAATAATCTGTGTTAACATTTAGGAAGCTGTATTAACATCCAATTTTTCTATGCATACTTAAGTGTGTATCTCTTTATATATTTTATATGTGTATGTACATATGTACATATATAATAAACTTGAGATTATATTGTTTATAAAGTAGAAATACTGTTTTTCTTTACTCAAAACTATACTATAGGTATTTTACTTAATATTTTCTAAATTGTGTATAGCATTTAAATTGACTGAACAAGGGTTGACAGGTAAAAACAGGAAAGAAATATATTTTTGCCACTGCTCTTTCCACTTTCGAGTTGTTCTTATTCATTCCTGGATGAAATATTAGGCCAGTTTAACATTTTCTATAATCACTCCCTGGTATTAACAAGAACTTCTATTTTTAGGGATGTAGAAGTCCTTTCCAGTTAAGATCTAAAAATTAAATTCTTTTTTCTTATTCTCTCCTGCCTGATTTTAAACAATTCAAACAGACAACCAAATTTTTATTTTCTCTCTTATTGAACAGAGAACTATTATGGATTTCTCAATGGCTTTCTGTCACTGGGATATTCTACTTGTCCATCGGGTTTGAGAGACAAGCTTTCTCCAGAGGATTAACACGCCCCTGCTCAGCCCTGCTATTGCAGCCCTGCAACCACAGTGATTTCTCCATTAGTACCACTTCCAGGAGGTTTTGTTTGTTTTGTTTTTTGTTCTTGTTTTGTTTTCTTTTGTTTTTGATAGATTTTTCCAAAACCAGTAGGTCCTCAAGTCTAGCTTTTTCCTCAATGTTCTATGCCTGCCTACCTGGAAACACAAATTTTTGTCCCAACATCAGTGAGCATGCTGCCATTTCCCATGTTGGCCATCTTTCATTTTCTGCTAGTAGTTATAAAGCTTTTAGATTTTTTTTGCACCTGTATCAGGTACCAACCCAAGTATCTATAGGACAGAGCATACATGTCAAGGTACCTAAGTGCTTTTCCGAAAGCTCGTTTCACTTAGTTCAATGAGGAAAAGTACCTACATCCCTAAAATATTTCTCCAAGGAAATCCCTATTTAAAAATGTCCTGTTGGGGAAGACGGGATGGCTCAGTGGGTTAAGCACTCACTTTGCAGCCCTGGGGACCGAGGATCAAATCCTGGCCCTGGCCGTGCGAACCCATATGCTGAACTGGGGAGTGCCCCCAGTTCGGTTCTCACCAGGGTGAGATCCAAGCCCAGTTCCTGCCCTGTGCAGCCCCGCCGCCACCTGTGGAATGAAACTATGTGGAAAATCCAATGATGTGCAACTATGGAGACTGTTCTGGGCCCTCCTCCTTCTCTCTGTCTCTGTATCTCAATCTCTATCTCTCTATCAAAAACAATAAAAATAAAAATAAATCTTTAAAAATATCCTGTAAAGAATTATTGGGCCTTTTTTACATACTTAAGACAAAGGTGATGATCTAATGGTTCAGAAAGAGTTGCAGGCCCTTCCTTTGTGAATAATTCATAGATGGTATTAAGCAACATTTTGAAGTATGGTAGCTTTAGCCTCTTCTTCATCACCATTTTTGGTGCTTCAGTTAAAGTAAAACACACACACATAAGTTAAACTTCTTAAATGTATCAAGATTTAATTATCTTCTGAGCACTTGCACAACAAAGGCTGTCTTAATGTTCTTTGTATCCATTATTTTATATAGCAAATGAATACTAATGGGCAAGGTACTGTTCTAAGACTGGAATTAGAGTAGGAAATAAAGCTGAAAAGCCCTATCCTCTTGAAATTTACTTTCCAATGAGCAAGATAGACATAAATAAGTAAACAAATAGTTTTATAATAGATGAATGCTATAACAAGCTATAGCATGTGACCGACAGGGCTAAGGTGTGCATAAAGTGTAGTTAAAACAGAGTAATGCATTAATAATTAAATAGAAGTTCTGAAAAAGTAATAGAGTGAGGGAGGCATGCCTGCACTAGGAAAAAAACATTCTTGGCAAATGAAAGGAGCCTCCTGGAAACTTTGAATATAAATGACAAAGCTATCAAAGCTATGTAAAGTTCTGAGGACACAATACCTCTTTTTTCTATCTACTTTCTTGGTAAGAAAAAAAAACAACTCACTTCTCAGTCAGCACCTGGAGCACAAGATGACATATCCTCTTCTTATTTAGCCTTTTGTGTTGTCTATCAGGCATGTATTGGATAAAGCTTTCCTAGAAACAGGTGGGACTATCACCTTCCCGAATGCCCATCTCTAGAAAACTCTGAAACAATGGCACTGATGAAAAAAGCAGATTGTTTAAATAACCAGATTTAAAGCATGAAATTTTGTTAGACTCACGCCTATCAAGTTATTCAAATACAAATGATGACATTTAAATTAGAGATAAACTCTAATTTTGATGGTCTCCGATTATTAGCTCTTTCACATTCTCTAGGTATATTTGCATCAGTTTTGCTTTATTTACTATTTTTTGTAAGTCTAATTTTAGTATTTTATTATAATCTAATATTTTTTAATATTAAAAATAATTTTGCATGAGCTCATAGCCATTTAGAGAGAAGAAAAATAAAAAAATGTGTAGTAAAGAGTTACAGAGACTGTGGAAAAAGTACCGAGAAAGTACTGGGGATATAATATCTTGAAAGATGGCACCAAATTCTTTGACATTCCTCCCATGGGCCGGCTTGTGACTGCTTTGACCTAGATTACAGAGGAAGCGACGCCATGTTACTTCCAAGGCATACAAGGTCCCGGGAGGCATACAGCTTCCACCCCGCTCCATTAGAATGCTTGCTCACTGCTTGTTTTCTCTAACAGCCCTGGCAGCCAGCAGCTACACTGTGAGAATCCTAAGCCTTATGGAGCACCTGTGAGTGCCTGGCTGGCAGTCCCAGATGAGTGTTCTGGTCATTCCAGCCCAGAAACTTTACTTGTAGGTGAAGAAACCCCCACATGGCTTCAGCCTCAAATATTCGAGTCCCTTCTAGCCATTTAAGTCTTCCCAGGTGCTGCCTGAGACGTGGAGCAGACAATAATTCCTGATGCCATTTTTTTTTCCTGATTCACAGGAAGTCAAAGCATAGTGAACTGGTTGATATTTTATATCCTTAAGTTTGAGGAGGCTTGATATGTTGCAGTTAAAAATTGGGATATATAATGATCCTATAGTTCAGAATTTTCAGATGGACTTTATTTCAAATATTCAGTAACTTTAGTCCTTCAAAATACTTCAGACTGTCAGGTACTGGGTTAAAGCTGTCTTTTGATAAGTCCCTGTACCACTTATTCTGCCTGGGAAATTTGCACAAGGCTTCACAGAGCTGGTACCATTTGTCAATATTATTGAAAAATGGCCTGATCTATTTCAGGTGTTCTCTGCACCACTGTTCAGGGCCAATATCCACAAGCCTTTAATGTTTTGAAAAGCACCTCAAAATCATTTCTCAATTGCACATTACTTGATCTTCATTTTTGTCATATGCCTGAACTTGCTACACATTCTATGTCACTCTAGAGGTAATTTTGCAAGGTAGGCCAGTCAGTATTGTGACAGCAGATGATGGAAAAAGGAAGGCTACCTTCTTTTGTTCCTACAAAGGACAAGAAGCAAGGTGAGAGGGAGACACATACAAGGATTCTATTGCCTTTTGATCTTTACATTATCACTGTCTGTGTCAGCTCCTCGACTAGAGGTACCATTTAATCTTTGAATCTGCAAGAAATAAAAGGTGTGTGTGTGTGTGTGTGTGTGTGTGTGTGTGTGTGTGCATTTTTCTTATCAGGTAGCCTAATTTAAAAAATCATTTAATTGGGTCCAGAGGCCGTGCAATGGGAGTATACATAGTTCTGAAAAAATAAAACCAATGAGTTAATCAGAGCAGTTTACGCTTTAAGCTTTTAGGAGGACAGTGTAACATCGTTATTTTGACTGATCAGTCACTAATAGCTTGATTTCAGAAAGAAAAGGGACAGAGGCCACTCACCATTACAGACGAGAAGTTTCCTGTTGGTTCTCCACAATGAAGGCTACATTCAGACACTATTAATCTACTGTTTCTCTCTGTACATTTTATATTAACCTGTGTATTGTACATTTATTTCACGTATCACTTTTTTGTGTGTGTGCGCTTTTTAAAAGGTCAGCATATTTATTTATTTTTGACAGAGAGAGAGAGAGAGAGAGAGAGAGAGAGAGAGAGAGATACAGAGACAGAGAGGGAACTGAACTGGGGGAACTCCCCAGTTCAGCACATGAGTCCGCATGGGCCGGGGCCGGGATCTGATCCCCAGTACTCGGCTCTGCAAAGTGAGTGCTCAACCCACTGAGCCATCTCGGCATCCCCTCAATTTCTTATATCATTGTGTGATATGAAAGTTATAAAATACATAGAAGTCTTAATCATTAATACAAACTTTATGTTTTAATCTCTCAATAAATTTGACTGTCAGACATTGGTTGTACATCATTACCATCACTATAGTAAATCAATTAACCAATTTTGGTTTTAGCTGAGAGATGAATTATTTGCCTATATTTTATATTTTAAATAATCTAAGTTGTAGGTTTTAATACATGTCTAGACAGTCACTCATCTAAAATAAAAAAGGAATGTTATTTCTACCAATCTACTAATAAAGATGCTAACAGACAAGCAGTGTATATTAGTGCACATTGTAGAAAAGAGCAAACATCTCAAAAAGGCTAACAATACAACTTTGTTATATTATGTTTCAATGCTCATTTAATTTATATGGCTAATTTTTTCTTATAAATTTTTTTAAATTTATTTCTATTCTTTCCGAGAGAGAGAGAGAAAGAGAGAGAGAGAAGGAGAGCCCAGAGCAATCTCCATAGTCATACATTAGTTTCCAATACAGTTTTGTTCTACAGGGGGCCACAGGGCCACGCAGGGCAGGAACAGAGCTGGGGGCTTCCAGAATGGGAGATAAGCCCTCATGAGCTGAGGGCCTCCTACATGGAAGCATGCCTAGCTAGGGCAGAAGCCAACCAGGGGGCCTCTCACCTAGAAAGCTCACCCTAGCAAGAACAGAACTCAGGGCACACCCCAGTTCAGCATATGGGTCTGCATGGGCCACGGCTGGGACTCGATCCTTGGACCCCAGGGCTGCAACTGAGTGCTCAACCCACTGAGCCATCACAACATCCATTTTCTTATAAAAATTAAGGCTTAAATTAACTTGTCTGTATCTCTGCGGTCTTACTGTTAAAAGTTAATCACCTGAATAAATATTCTTTTTTTAGAAATTAGAGATAATCTGTTTGATCCCTAATAAATCCAGTCTTTTCGTTAACAATTTAACCTTTGTAACTATAGCAGTATAGAAAATGTATAAATATAGTATATAACCTCTGTCTTAAAACAGCTTACCATTGACTTCAGGAGGCAAATCCAACACATGATATATGATTCAAGGCAACATAAAATTGGGACAAAAGTGCATTATATTATGTAAGCTGTAAGAGTTGTGAAAGTTCACAGGCAAAGTGACAAGGAAGCTAGAATGGGAAGTTTTTACGGGGGAAGTTCTTCCATTTGACAATTCAGGACATTGAATGCTTTCAGCTAATAACCTCATGGTAAATGTGGACCTAAATATCTACTATAAAAATATAATTGCATTTAGAAATAAAAGTGAGAAAAGTGATTATTATTTAATTTTAGGAAATGTTCATTGACAAAAATTACAGAAATGTTCTATGAAAAATGTGACATCACTCACAAATTTTTAAAAATGTACAATTTACAAAATATAGGATAACCAGTAATAAATAAAGATTAAAATAAATAACTTTTGGTGGCATAACAATCAAATAAATTAACCTAAATCTTACTTGCTAGTTTGCATTGACAAGTTTAGAAAGAGGTTATCCCAAGAAGAATAAAAAAGAACTCAAATTCAAAAAAATGTACATTGGATGAGTAGTAATAAAAGGTTCTCTCAGCACAATTTAAAAATTTACTATGGGCCAGGCATTCATTAATATGATTCTTCAAATTTCAATGGAAAAAAAAAACTGTATATAATAACTTATGTGGTCATTGGAAGCAAAAATTCAAAATATGTTTTTTAATTTACAAGCAATTGTAATGGAAACCCAAATAGCTGAGAGCCGAGCAGGATAAGAGTAGATGCACATACAAATATGAACTTTCTGTCCATCAAGAAGATTCATAGAGGAGAGGTCTTACATTGGTGGAGAGAAATCGAGATAAACAAGATAAATTAAATGGAAAAGATATAATGGATCTGTATTGGTAGGGACAACAGCTAGACAGACAAGAAGGATTTTCATGGGTGAGTACCAAATGACCTATCAATGTTGAACATATAATGCATAATTAAAAAGTAAATCCTGGGAAGCTGGGATGGCTCAATGGGTTAAGGGCTCACTTTGCAGCCCCGGGGACCGAGGATTGAATCCCGGCCCTGGACCAAGTGGACCCATATGTTGAACTGGGGAGTGCCCCCAGTTCAGTTCTCACCGGGGTAAGACCCGGCCCAGTTTGTGCCCTGTGCAGCCCCACACTCATCTGTGGAATGAAACTCTGTGGAAAAACCAATAATGTGCAACTGTGGAGACTGTTCTAGGCCCTCCTCCTCTCTGTCTCTGTCTCTGTATCTCTCTCTGTCAAAAACAATAAAAATAAAGCTTTAAAAAAAAAAAAAGGTAAATCTTGGGAAGCTGGGATGGCTCAGTGGGTTAAGCGCTCACTTTGCAGTCCTGTGGACTGAGGATCAAATCCCAGCTCCGGCCCATGCAAACCCATATGCCGAACTGGGAGTTCTCCAAGTTTGGTTCTTACCTGGCCCAGTTCCTGCCCTGTGCAGCCCCATGCCCACCTGTGGAATAAAACTATGTGGAAAAACCAATGATGTTCAACTATGGAGACTGTTCTGCCCCACCCACCTTCTCTCTTTCTCTGTCTCTGTATCTCTCTCTATCTCTCTCTCTCTCTCTCTGTCAAAAACAATAAAAATAAATTAAAAAAAAGTAAATCCACAGGGAAAGCTGGAGTGGCTTAGCAGGTTGAGTGCTTGCTTTGCAGCCCAGGGGACCGAGGATTGAATCCTGGCCCCAACCTGTGCAAACCCATATGCTGAACTGAGGTGTGCTTCCCATGATGGAGGCCCCCAGTTCAGTTCTTGCCCACCGGTTCAGCCTTGGGCTCAAGGGGGCAACCTCCCATGTGGGAGGCCCCAAGCCCAGTTCTGGCCTTGGGAAGCCCCACTCACCTGTTTGGAACAAAACCATGTCAAAAACCGATGACATACAACTATGGAGACTGCTCTGGGCCCTCTATCTCTGTCTATTCCTGTCTTTGTCAAAAACAATAAAATAAATCATTTTAAAAAAGTAAATTCTCAGTAGTTGAATCCTGCATTTCAACATGAAGACAGTTAATATCTTAGAGCAACTAAGATAATAGACAGTTAATAACTTAGAGCAATTTTATATAAAATATAAATATAAAACAGGTCATGGAAACAAAGTTAGAAAATACTAGTTATATACCATTAAAGAAGCAAAGTTAGATTTTAAAATACACATTTAATAAAATATAGATACTAAGTAATATTTATAGATGTATTCTTGAAAAAATATTGAGCTGAATATATTGACATTATTAATAGGATGCTATAAATTGTTCACATTTTATTCAATGCCTTTCAAGAAGGAATAGAAGAAAACAAGTTCTACAAAATTTTATATCAAAAATACTTGTCATTCCCCAAAATAACCTCAGTTATAATAGTTGGACAAATTTAGCAGTCATGAGTAAATAACAGTCAGACTAATATTGAAGAAGGTAAAGCCAGTGAACTATTTATGACCATAAGTTGTAAGACATTAATAATTTTAATGAATGAAGAAAAATGTACACATATATTCAATAAGTTATTTAACTGATAAGATATTTGAAACATAAATATTTGCCCTGAGAATTAACATTTATTCCATAAAAACATGTCAAAAAAAAAGACAAAATTGAGTAAACCTCTAAAATAAATAGCAAACATATTTCTACATTAATAAAATGAGGGTTTGTTTGTTTGTTTAGATTTGATTTTGCTTTTACAGACTTAATATAATAGATGAAATGACTGGCTGACAGGTATTAAGCCTGGTGACTGGGATGTATTAGACAAATTATTGGAAGTAAACTGTTAATATCACTGCTCTTATAAATTCATCCACAGAAAGGTCAGGAAAGCAAAATATCAGAGGAGCACTGGGAATAACACAACTAACAGTGAAGACCCTTTGGGCAAAAGAGCCTCAGAAATGTACGTTAGTCAAAAAAAACATTAGACTATAACTTTATTACCTTACAACATAGAGCATGACAGTAGGTACCAAGAGGGCTTCCCTAAACACAAAGCAACAAGATCACATTCTCCAGAAGACAGCAGAAGACAGGTGGTTCATTATCCATTACTCTACTGCTTTATCTCCAAAGGGAAAAAAATAACCGCTATGGTTTTCTGTGTTTACATTCAAATAAAGTATGCAAAGACATAAAACTTGCTATGTTCTCTAAAAAATTATGGGTACTTATTTCTTTCATATATAAAATTTAACCAAATAAAATTAATACAAAAGGTATCTTAGGGCAGGGGTGGCAAACCTTTTGGCTATTGAATGCCAAAGTTTATGAAATAAGAGTATACTCACTCGACTCGCGTGCCAATCCATCAGGTGAGATAGAGGTATCGATTGTTTTTATGTCTATAAGAGGCATAGGATGTTTTTATAACAAAAAACAATAATTTTTTAAATGGTATTCACAATTATTTCTTTTGAAGTTTAAATATTTTATTAGAGTGCATAACAAAGGTAATTATATAAATTAAATACCATAGAAAATCTCTATCAGTCATTTATTACATTTTTATTCGGTGTAGAATAACATGATATTATAATAAAATTATCATTTATATGAAACAAAAAGGAAAAAAACATGTGACAGAATTAAATTATAATAATAAACATTAGTCGTCAAATGCACAGAGTACCCATGAAAATTAAAGAATCCTCTATCATTGTTAGTGTGATTTCTGTTGTTGTGCAGAAGAAGACAGATGAATCACATCAGGTTTATATTTTGTTGTTTTTAACATTACACAAGCTGCACTTGCTGCAATTACAAGTCGTTCACATGTTTCAGGTGTGACAGCAACGGGAGAGTAGAATACTCAAAAAATTTGACTCGATAGCCCAAACACATTTTCCGTTACTCTGTGAGCACGAGTGAACCTGTAGTTGAAGATGACTTTAGATTTTTCTCCTCGAGCTGTTATTTTACAGCATGGTTTCATGCCATGTTTGTGTAATCTGAAAGCTTCATCTCCAACTATAACATAGGGCACTACTTTATTCGAACCAGGAAGTCTCTCATCTGGAGAAAATATATTTCCCAAAAGCACTTGTTTCCCCATGACAGACTTCGCAAAAATTTCACTGTCCCCCTCTTTTCCATATGACCCAACATCTATCTATTGCTATAAATTTACAGTTGGCATCAACCAAAGCAAGTAATACAACAGAAAAGTACTCCTTATAATTAAAAAACGGATATGGCGCTCTTTGTCTTCCCATCTGCAACTTAGATCAATTTTAGTTGTTATTTGGACCCTGTAATCTAAACTCACCGTGAAATTGCCCTTAGCGCCCTCCCAGCTCTGCGTGCCAAAATAATTGCTCCGCGTGCCACTTTGGGCACGCGTGCCATAGGTTCGCCACCCCCATTTTAGGGGATACTGCGATAGCTCAGTGATTGAGCACTTGTCTCACAATCATGAAGACTGGGATTCAATTCCCGGCCCCCTGCCTGCGCAATCCCATATGCTGAACTGTGACACAACTGGCAAATTTAGGGATGACCATGAAGGTTCTTGAATCCCATGCAGGAGGCCCCCAATTCAGTTCCCACCCCACGTGGCCCCACATTCACCTGTGTGGAATGAAACCAAGTCACAACTAATGTACAACTATGGAGACTGCTCTGGGCCCTTCTCCCTCCCCCCCACCTCTTTCTCTCTCTTTCTCTCTCATTTTCTCTTAAAACAATAAAATAAATTATTAAAGAAAAAGATATCTTAAAATAAAATTTAAATAGTATTATGTATATAAAGCAAGTCACAATAGTCATGCAAATCATATTTTTCTTATATCAATACATTTTTAAGGCAATTTTCAAAACTTACTAATTTGAGTAAATTTTCTTTAAATTCAATATATGTTGCTATAAATGATACAGTAAAAGTCATGTATTACTGACTCTAGAGAAAAAGACTAAGTCTCAAATTATAAAGAGTTAATTTTTTTTTTTAATTTAAATGTATGTGTAACACTACAGTGTTTAGCCTGGCCTAGGATGGCTCCTAATTTCCCTCTGTGTCAACCATGACTTAGGTTGCCTCCTTAATTCCTCAGATGTGTTTACTCTCTCCATGGACATCATCCTAGTTCCCCAGGTATATGTACACTGATTTGTAATTTCTCCCCAGTTTCCCAGGCTTGCCTACTGTAAACCTAAGATGTCTCTCTAAATTATACTTGATGTTGCCCTAATTTCAAAAGTTGTATACACAAACCAGGAAAGTTTCCCTAAATTCTCAAGTGTATCTACACAGACCGCAGTTGATTTTTGGTTCCCCAAGACTGTCTTTTCTGATCTGAGATGTCTCTTTTTAATTCACCAATGTTTCTACCCTAATCCCAAATATCTCCCTAATTCCTCTTAATTGCCTGTCTTAAACAGGAACCATTCCCTTATGTTCCAAGTGTTTGTACCCTGACATTGTATGTAAACATAATTTCCTGAGATGTCTACAATGACCTGGGTTGTCTCCAAAGTTCCCCAGGTATGTCTACCTTGACCTGATATGTAAAAGTTAATTTTATTTGTTTTGTTTTAGAAAATATAATTGAAACCAGAAGAAAAATCATTGGAAGCATTAGAAAATTCATACAATACAATTCATTTGTCATAAAATATTGATAAATTTTCTTTATGAAATAAATGTTTGTATAATAAAAGATCACACATTGAAAGAAGAGTACCTATTAAGTTTACAAAATATAACAAAACTTGAGGATGTCAAAATGAGCATGTCATATATGAGTCAACTAAAAAGATAACATGTAGTAGTCAAAAAAGTAAACTGTGCTAAAATCAAGAATTTGTTCTAATTATTCAAGAAACAGTTAAAATGGGTTAATGTTACTCTTAATGAATGCTTCATCTCAAATTTTTCTAATGACACAGAGATAGTAGATACAAAGTGAAACTATGTATATGTATTAGAAGCTCTTGCCATAATAAATTAATTCAGCTGGTGCTGATTCCCTAATATATCACAAATAATAGTTCATTTCTCTAAAAGAGCAGTATAGAAAATTGCACTTTAATATTTTTTCAAACAATTCACTTCACTTTGTAAGAAAAGGAACATCCTCAGGGAAATTTTCAAATAATGATTAAACTCAGAGACACTACTTCAAAGCAGAGATCATCAACTGTACTTACAAATGAGGCATCAAAGCAGAGCATTTGTTAACATTTCCATTTTAATTACTAGTTAAATTGTACTTATTTGTAATTGTGAAAATCAACACTCTGAAAGTTATTTTTAAAGACTGTACTGAACAGAGCAGTACATTTTTTACTGTGTAGCTAAAACCCTCACATACATAAGCAGTAAGGATTTAAATTTCATGTATTTTCTCTGCATTTTGAGACTAGAGAAACTAGAAGAAATCAAAAAATCATCTACCTTCTCTATACTGATGGTGCCAAAAAAATGTATACACATTTTAAGAGATGTTGTCTATGTATTACTTTATGAAGTCAACTGAATTATGGTAGCAATGTGTAGTATGATCTTTGCTCAAAGGATGGCATTGATCAAATGAATGCAAGCATCACCATGCAAGAGGCAGAACAGTAAAAAATATATGGTGAAAGCACAGTTAGAGGATCACAAGACCAATTTCAAGTGGTATTTGAAATTCGAGAATGTTATGGAAGTACAACAATGGAGGCGTGAGTGTGCAACAGAAACCTCCAACACTCCTAACAATAGCACACATTCATAAGTTTGAGACGCATAGTAAATTGATACATGCACAGCGATACAAGTGGACACTTTGGTCAATGTTGCTCAACCAGTAGTTTGCCTTCATCAGAAGTGTCTGGATGCTGATGGTAATCACTTTGAGCACCTCTTCTAATTGCAGAAGTCAAATGTGACTTGTAGTCATTCTTCGCTATCAGTATATATTAAGTGTCACAATTTCAATACAGTTGTTTTCCTTTCTTAAAATGTGTAGACACATTTTTGGCACCCTCTGTATTTTAATACTAACAATTACATACCAAATGCAAGGAATAGAGTCAATTATGTGGATAACACTAAATATTTTCTCATTTCATATCACAGGGAAATTATGACTAAGTAGGACTCAATTTTTATTTTTTATTTAAACATTCAGTATCATGTGAATAAAATTATAGGTGATTTTGTTGGAATTTCTGGGCACTTGTTTAAAAGTACCTAAATATCTTCCATTATGAGTGAAGAAACTAAAAGTTTATCTTATTGATATTTAAAGTCTTGGAATTTAAATGTAAATGGTATCCCAGGCAACTATTTTGGTGTAGAATTTATTTTTAATCTACATCCTAAATTTTTGATCCTCGGCAATTGGTAAATTACTGTAGAATTTGCTAAAGAGTAGAGATTATGTAAAATATATAACATATATTTGTATTTTATGCAGTAGTTAAAAATATGCACATATTTTACACACATAAGCATGATTTGTTTTGAGGTTTTGGCTCTAAAATACAGAGATGACTACAACTTTAAAATGTTGTATATATGTTGTTAAAAATACAGCTATAATACTATTAAATTTTCAAGTAAACAATAAGATATACCTTACAGTTTGAAAGACAACTATATTTTCCTAACACAGAAATTTACATGCAGTGATTTTTGCCAATGCCATTGGAACATAGCAACCTAAAAAATAACTACTCAGTGTTAATTTTTTTCAGTTTCTTTTAAATTGTATCAATGAAATTCATGCATCCGTAGTTGAAGAGAAAAACTTCAAATACATGCACACACACACACACAGTCAAAACATGCATTTTGTTATAGTAAATGGACTTTTTAATGATCCATTCAGTAAGGAAGAATTTTTTCCCAGCAGGAATTACACAGATTTCAAAACTGTCTGAATGCACAATAATAAAATTATTCAAGCTCAGGTATTGCCGTTTTTATTATTTTTAACATCTGCCTTTCTTCCATGAAGGCACATTCATTCATTCTGTCACTTAATTAGCATCAGGGCAAGATATGACAGATCAAATAGCATGAGTAAGGAATCAAAGATAACATATTTTGTCCACAAAAATAGTCTTATGTTTGTCTTCTTTTCAGACACATCTAAGCCATTTTAATAACTCTGTCTCTGAAAATCATATTGAAGTCAGGCTGTGTGGCCCTGAATTGGTCTGAATAAAATCTACATTCTATGAAAGAATCCGGAACAATATGACCTCACTTATAGGTGGGATATAAAACTGAAAGTTACAAAGACACAGAGACCTATGGACACACCCAATGACTTGGTGATTGCCTGAGGGAAGGGGAGGAGGGGGGAGGG
>PVKE010038378.1:0-15465 GCA_004027555.1 Craseonycteris thonglongyai
AAAGAAGCTCTTCAGATGTATCTCCCTTCCATGCCAAGGAAAAATAACAAAGACCATGTTAGGTCAGAACAGTGTCTATTCTGTCCAGTTTTCTATCTTGGAGAGGCATATCAAGAATTAACCTTAGGCAAAAAAACCCAGTTACTCATGATGGTAGTGTCAGATGACCCCAGTTGATTGGCCAAATTTCTCTAATAACTATGACTTATTTAATTATCTAAACAAGAATTTTTTAACTTTTTTCAAAGACATTCTTTGAGAGTCTGATGGAAACTATTTTCTCCTCCTTCTCATGCACCAGAAAATAATGGACCCCAAAGAAGTCTCTGAACCTTGGAAATGATACCATGATCTAACCCTTCCATTCATTCAGCTATCTGACATTCATTCATTAACCGTATAATTTTTACTGTCTTACATTGTGTAGTATTAATATAAAGTGACCAGGACTGATATTTTTAGCTCTCAAAGTATATTCACTCAGCTCTTGAAGTAATGAGTGATGCGCATACAGAAGATCATAAAATTCTAGAATTTGGCCTTTGAGGATCTTTCATTTTTGTCCTCTTCATTTTACTGAAGTTAGTTTCTCAATAGAAACTAACCCTGTAAGACAAGATAGTTTATCCTTGGTCACCTGTGCATATCAGTGGTTGATATGTTACTAGTATTGATAATTATCTGATTATTCTTACCTTATGGTCATATTTAAGGAAAATAGTACTTTGTAAATTATTTTGAAGTTAATATTTCTTTCACGTTTTAATGTGTACCTCACTTCTAATATTCTAAATTTTGTTATAATAATCTATTTTCTTCTTTTGTGGATGATAATACAAATATTGTTCTGGTTACTATGTTATTTGGTAGCAACTTATTTTGAAATCTCAACTTTCTATCTGAAAAATTGATAAAATATCTGCTTGGTGTATCACATGTAGATAAAGTAATATGAAGAGAAAATGAACTAACATGTAGAAAGGTCTTTATAAATTATAAAGATAAAATTGAGTCCATTTAAATATAAGTTCACAGCCTCACTCAGTCTTTATTTTCCTGGTTTAAGATGTCCTAATTTTATAATCTTCCTTCTAGACTTAATGGAAATCAAAATTATTTAAATTATGATTTAAAGCAATAGTCCAGAATACTTGGTTTACTTTTGTTCCTATGGAAAACATTAACTTCACTTGCTGTGATAAGTCATTTATTCCACTTTTCCAAAATGAATATACTTGTATAAGGTGCATATCTTTCAAGTTAAATGAATATTAGGAGTTAATTTTGAAAACTGTCAGGGAACCATGAACTTAAATATTGGGTTATGTCATTCACTAAATAAATTTAATTTGCTCCCTATTGTCTCTTAAATCCAGATACCTTATTTAACATCAAATCCCTTCATCATCTGACCACATTTAGCCTGGACAACTTTATCAACCCTTTAGCCTTAATGCAAGTTCTTGTTATATTTGAATGAGTCTTGCCACATCCTTTTCTCTATTGCGTTGCCCAAACTTTTCCTGTGATACTCTGCTTTCTCCTAGTTGGGAAAGGCAAGCCATTTCATGACTTACCTTCTTTATCTAATGTTGTCACACTAATGACTACTCAGACTAATCATCAATCATTAATTAGCCCTAATTATCTTCTATTGGATTATTTCCATACTTTAAGATTGGTCTCATATTTTCTTAGATTCTCTAGTTCTTTTCTTGTCTCATTTCCCCAGCTACTGTGTGAGTTTATGGGTAGGAGTTGTGTCTTACTTTTCTATTGGTCCCTATGGTACATAGAACTATACTGGGATCACAATAAGTCGTCATAACTGTTGATGGTATGATAAATGGATGATTGACATTTTCAGTCGTGTTTCTGATGATGTTCTTTTCTTGTGTTGACACCATATATTGGAGGTAATTCTCTAATGGCTATCATTCTGATCCTTTTTCTCTTAAGGGATTGCTTTGTCCTTAGCCATATTCATGTACTAGTCCATTCACAAAGCTTTTTTGTTATTTTCTACAGTACCGTGATTGTGTCCTAAGAATAAAAATTCCCAGTTTTTGGAGGGAAAAAAAACAGATGTCTATTTTCATGTGATAATTATGAAGCACATAAAAGATACAAAGTAGAAATGTAATTTCTACTGGCTTAGTTTAAAGTTATTTTGAAATTATTATTTCTATAATTGTGAGAAACTGGAATATGTCTTAACTTAGAAATTCCACTTGTAATGGCTATATTTATTTTTAAATTTAAGTATTACTTATTTCATGGACCAATTCTGAATGTTGTGCACATACATAGTAAGGGTTCAACAAATTTGATGGATATGATTTAATATAGATTTAGACTCCAGTCTATTGGGAGACTGTTTTGAAAATATAGTCTTATCGATTCATAAGCAGTTTTTTCTTTTTATTTATTTTATACTTTTATGTGTTATGGTATGTGTACAGAAACTTACATGAATATTTATAATTTGAGAATGGAAGATATCAGTTAATATAAATAGTAAAAATATTAATACAATCAAGAGTTAAATACAGTTCAACAATAACAGTACCTAAAATTAAAGTTACATGATACAATTATTTACCTGTTTTTGAAATAGCATGAATTACTAAATTTTATGCTTTTATATAGTTATGTAAACATTTATTTGTAGGTTTTGAGTGTACTATACTTGTAAATTGAAAACATATTTTAAGAAAATTAACAATAAAAACGTAAGTGGAAAACTGATCCTAACTCTGAAATAATAAAGAAGGCAATAAAGACTTTTGTCATGACTGTGTTATTCCATAGCAAGGATTCCATAGCAAGGATCACGTCACTAACTTTTGTAGTTTCTCATCCCTAGGATCTAGTATAGTGACTCACATTTAATAGACAACTCAGTAATTCTTTTGATAAATGATGGGATAAAGACAAATTTCTGCTTTGAAAGATAAAATAAAATTTTCTTTCAGTCAACTTACAAGTGTAATTGAAATTGTCTCTCATTGGCATAGTGTGAAGCTATTTCCTAATATTGATTAATTAATGTGTTTTATATTTAATTATAATTTGATACTTCCTTAAATAGAGATGCCATAGATGTTTATTTAGGATCATTGACCATTATAACGGCAACAGTATCATAAAAACTGCAATGACAAAGACCAAAATTAATAAAGACAATACATTTTAAGTATTCGGCAAGTTATAAGCCCTTGCTATATACTTAATTTTTCAGTCAGAGTTTTTACATTTGTTTTTAGATACATCACTAGTACTTTCTTACTGTATTAATTATGTGCGTATTATATAAGCTCGACCTATCTATTTTGAATCTTGCATTTATAATTATTAATATATTTCAATTCATAGTATTTATAGAAATGAAATCTTTTCAGCTTTGTAATTAAAGTTTTCATTTTGCCTTAAATTGTTCTTTCTAGTTCATATGTTGTGTTGAAAGTAACTTTGGGTTGTATATTCTTCCAGACTGGGTCAAAGATACTATTAAACATGTCATGAAATTGTGGTGTGGGTTTAACATTAATTACTGATGTGAATAGAAAAGTTATATCTTTAGATACAATGATTTTTTATTGGTTCACTATCAAGAAAATAGATATTCCAAAATAATCTGAAATAATGAGCATGCTGAATACAATTTTAAATTCATGTAACACATTGAGATTCTTATAATTTCAGGGGTCGGACTGGAAAAATCAGAGTGCAAAGTCTGAAGATTGGATTGATGTCTCTCTCTAAAGGTCTCTTAGAAGAAAAATACAGATGTATGTAAGATCTTCTCTATACCAATAGTGTTTTTAGTAATGATAATGATAACAATTTATTAGAGACTTACTTTATATGATTTGCTAGTAATAATAATTCTCATTTTTAAAGCCTTATTATACACATTCACGCTAGCCAGAGAGTACCAGTACAAAGAGGGGTGCATTTGTGTGATTATAGGTTCAAGAGGTGAGGTGCCTTGGTGGGGTGAGAACCAACCACAAATTGTATCATTTAATTCTTAGAATAATCTAACTCCATAATGATGTAAGCATTCCGAGTTCCATTTTCCAGTTGAAAAATATTTAATGCTGAGATGTAGTGACTATAAATCATGGAGCTAGAATTAGATCATAGAGTTTTTGACTCTAATGCTCAAGCCTTTTCTATTGCTATATACTTCTAAATAGAATTAAGGTGAACTAGAAACTTTATACTATACTTGATGCAAGAGCTTGTGTATTTCCAATACTTAAAAAAAAAATAGAGATGGACAAGTACTGCAGTAGATGTAATCAGACAAATAACTATAGGGTATAAAAATTAAAAAGTGATAAAAATGTATTTTATTTTTGTTATATTAGTTTTCATTCACTAAATAAGTTAGTGGTGTCCCTTTACCTGTTACTTAATGAAGGGCCATTTGGCATTTGGAAAATCACAGGCCCTGGGGCCAGAGAGACCTGCCTTCAACCCTCAGCTCCGCCCTTAGTGGCTGACACTGGGCAAGTTGCAAGATCACATTGAATTCTACAGCTAAGATGCAGTATTACTTTCATTTTATGATTCAGGAAGCTGAAATTTGGCGAATTTTCTTCATCTAAAGAATGAAGCTAATCCTGTTTTGAAAGTAATGAGAGCTACTGTTTGAAAGTACCTATAAATAGCGGTTGTTGAAGAAATTGTAACGATGCTATGTCTCCATTGATGCTATTAACTACTGTAAAATATCTTTTGATTTAATTTTGTCCATAAAATGTGAGTTACTTGATGTTGCCCTATATATTCCCAGATGATTCTTTACAAGATATATGCGTACATGTAGGGGAGAGAGATAGGGAACCTTCATGAATGGAGAGGCACCAAAAACAGGATATTTGATCACAGGTCCTGTAAACTTAGCCAAGTGTTACATCTTTTTTTTTTAAACTGAACCGGGGGCCTCACCGCATTCGGGAAGCACACCCCAGTTCAGCATGTGGGTCCGCCTGTGCCGGAGCCGGGATTAGATCCTCGGTCCTCAGGGCTTCAAAGTGAGTGCTCAACCCGCTGAGCCATCCTGGCTTTCCCAAGTATTATATCTTGTGTGAACATACATTCTACCTTTTAAAAAGCATTATTTTCTGGATGCCTGTGAGATGATCTGCTGCTGTTTAATTTCAGGTCTAGAAAATAAAGGCTTTTTTTTTTTTTAAACACTTTGATAAGAATGTCAGTGAAAAGAAATATAGATTTGCATGAAAGGAAAAGCTGATTGTAGGGGCAGGAGAGGGCCGTGCCTTGATGGAGTCATAACCTAGTAAACTGTGCAGAAAAAACACGCTTGCACAAGCCTTTTGTTTGGTGGCACTGTAATTTGCCCAGAATTTAAATCATCTTCAGCATCACAATTGTGAAAAAATGCCATTTTAAAGCTAAAAAAAAGCTATTTCTATAATGAGTGGGAGAGGAAAATGCGAATGAAAGTCTCCATGTACCAAAATTAGAAGAGGACCTTTTTATGAATATCATCTGATTTGGGGGTTTCTGTGCTCCTGAAAGAATGTAGCGTTCTCTGGAAATAACACTTGTGTCATGGTGCTCGACTTACTTTGAAACAAATGCAAATTCAAACACAGAGTTTATCCTAAATGGTAAACATGTGAGCTTGACTTGTTTTCTTAAATCATGGGTTTCCCCCTCCCATCCTTTCTCAAGTTGATTATCAGGGATGGCATCGTTAGGCCAAGAGAAAGAGTTACAACATGGTGGCTGTAGTTACAGAGCAAAAACAAATTCTACACAAAATTATATATGAAAGATGTCTTTTATCTATATACATATCTTCACATGTATTTCTGAAATGTCTAATCATGAGGAGGGCACATCAGCCTACCGGTACATGTATTCACACACTCACACTACACTCGACAAATGTTTGGAGACACAATACTCTGTAATTTAACATTAAATTTATAGATTATGTGGGAAAACCAGAAGCCCCTGCAATGAAAAGTTCTGATATTTAATTTATCCCAGGAAGTATGCTGTTTTAGGACTTAATTGGATCAGACAGCTCTTGGGTTGAAATTAATCTAAATCTTTTTGAGGAGTATTGAAACTCAGGAAATGTCCTGAGGTTTTGATTTGTTTTTTACTATGAGGACCTTAGCAACTCTGACTCCACTTTTGATTTCCCCGGTGATATCAGAACACTTCTTCCCTGTTATTATTTCCGTTGTTAGTGTTAATATTCAAAACAGTTTGTTCTCCAAACTCTCTGGCGAAGGTGCCATCCTGGGTCATTTTGCTGCTATCCTCTGACCATTGAATTTGCAGTGGCTCATGTCAGTATCTTTATCCTGGTGATATCCACCTCTCTCTTTATGCTTTCCTGAGAATATCCCCTGATTCGGTTTTCACAACACCCTGGCCTCCCTGCTTATAGCTGGTGGCTTCTTTGCCTCATCAAAAGCACATTTGCAGAGATCCTTTTGAATGGCCTTTGGCATCTCTTCTGCACTAATTTACTGAAACTTGGATTTTAGATTGTAACTTTCCTCTGACCCCTACCCACATTCTGATACTCCTTTTTATTTCTGACTGTAACATCAAAATGGTAACTTTTATAAAAATTTAGAAATAGGTCAAAATGTTTAATGTTAATATTCATCTTTTCTCTTATGTATTGTGTGTAGTTTTACCTAAAGAGTGTCATGGCAGTATAGCTATCAGCCTTAAATGAGGAAAAGCAGGCACCGTAAACCTCACTGAAAATGTGCACTTCTGTATACAGGTTATTATATATATACATCAACTCTGTTTACCTCAGAGGTCTCTTAACAGGAACAGGTTTAAAATGAGCCTCATAGTAAGAATCTGGATAAATCTTTTCTGGCTATTATAGTCTTATTTTTGACCAATGAAAAGGAACAGGTAGAATTCTAACCATATCTAAGTGAACAAATGATAATAAAAATTAAATTTATCTTAAATGAATTTGCTTTTCCTATGTATGCTTATAATTAAAGTCATATTTCATTATAATTACAGTGTTAGTATCTCTAAACTCTGTTCAGCTGTTTGAAATGTCACTGTTGACACTGTTGCCAGGGTTAGATCTAGCATTGTTCCCTTTAAAAAAAAAAAGAGAATGATACTTTTTAATCTAATTTTCATTTACCAGGTGTTGTTTAAAAATGGTTTTTAGGAGCCAATAAATATTTATTTCCTGTTTTTGGAAAACTTCACATGAAAGGCATTTAGAGTTTTTGTGATTTTGAATTTTCAGAACTTGAAAATTTTTTTACAAAAGTTTTGCTATAATGAAGTGGCTTGTTTTTATGTAAAATTTTTTCCTACCCCCAAAATAACTTATTTAAACATTTTAGCCTTATTGCTGGAGATATGGAAATAATTTTAATCTTCAAAATACTGCAAGTGGGGAATAGAAGACAAGCCAATACAGAGAAGAAGAGAAGAATTTTCATTTTATTGAATCAATAAAGTTACCGGTATAAAAAAAAATTAGTGAGTTTTTTTGGGGGGGGGGGTTTGGGTTTTTTTTAAATAGTTTTTAATATATTTTTATTTATTTACTTATTTTGACAGAGGAGAGAGAGAGAGAGAAATACAGAGACAGAGAGAGAACTGAACTAGGGAAGCTCCCAGTTCAGCATATGGTTCCGCACGGGCCGGGGTCGGGATTCGATCCTTGGTCCCCGGCGCTGCAAAGTGAGCGCCTAACCCACTGAGCCATCCCGGCTTCCCCATGGTTTTTTTTTTTGATGAATAGCAAAGCCTAAGAATTATGTAAAAGTATACATGAGTTTTGTTAATAGGCTTTAAGTTTTAAATAAATCTATCCTATTACATGAAATGAAGTGAAACAAAAATAATTTTTATAGCTAATAAGAAATGAAAGACTGGGCCGAAAAAGAAACCATAAAAAGAAAAGATACCTCCTGTACTTTTTATGAGTAATTATAAGTAAATATATATGTTTAACATTCTATCAAATATACACATTTAATAGAATATTAAATTTATGAGTGCACACAAAATTTGATAAATAAATCTTCTAACATTTAAAGATTTGCTACTTAAGGTACATTTATTCCTTTGACAAATCATGAAGAAAGCTTTGTTTTGGTTCACTGTCTTTCTCAGTAAAAAAGGAAATCCTTATTGAGACCATTAGATGAACCCACATGCATTTATTGGAACATTTGAAAGGGAAATTTGTATTTATTGGCCTACTTATATGTATTGACATATAATAGTGGGTTGTTTTTCAGAAGCGTGTGGTTAACCAGTTCCTAATTACAGATGCACAGAATATCAAGGTTGTCAATTCAGGAGATGACTAATCTGATTCATGACCTTTGTGATGTTTTAAAATCTTCATTGTTTGATTCCCATCACTAAAGATCTATTTTACGTAAAAGAACACTTTGGGAGTTAACCTCTTGCCTCTCCTCTTTATAGATCTCTTTAAGGAAGTGGCAGGGCCGACAGAAATGTGTGACCAGAGGCAGCTTGGCCTCTTACTTCACGACGCCATTCAGATCCCCCGGCAGCTGGGTGAAGTAGCAGCTTTTGGAGGCAGTAATATTGAACCCAGTGTTCGCAGCTGCTTCCAACAGGTAAACATGAAGGGTCACTGGTAGACAAGGTGCATCAGCGAGGGGTTCTGAGGATGGTCTGGGAAATGGAACGGGGAACTTGGGCTGGAGCCTAAAGGTTGAGGACATTGGATACCATCCAGAATCTTTAATATGTGGTTTCAGAGTGCGGTAATTTGTCACTGCCTTGGCCCAACTTCATCTTTTGTCACTTGTCCCTTCTTGCTCTCTGCTTTCCAGCCATGCGGTCATAGTTCCTCCATTCCTGCCTTACTGCCTTTGGACGTGTGCCCTCTGTTTAGAATGTTCTTCTGTACTCCCTACCCACAAGCTGCTGTCTCATCGCTAATCCTTACTCATTCTTTACATCTCACCTTAAATCTCACATCCTCGGAAAATCCTTCTCTCACTCCTTCGGATAGGTTATGTGTCCCATGATGTTCACCTGAATCACCTCTGCCTCCTTATGATGCTCATTACAATTATAATGACTACATACTGAATTGTATAATTGATTGTTTAGTCTTTTTTTCTTCCATACAAAACCAAGTACAACGAATAAGGACTGTTTCTCTCTTTTTACTATTTATCCTCTGTATAGTGCTGTGAACATGGCTACTTAATAAATATTTGCTAAATAAATGAGTAAAAATGCCCTGAATTTCTTGTAGCAAGATTTTTAAAGTACATAAATTGAAGATGTTATTAAAATAATGGTCTTTTCTTTGAGAACATGTGAACTAAAGGAGAATGATGTACAAAGTTTTATACTGATCTAAGTTATTAAAGTTAAATTGGAAAAGTGTTTAGTATCTTTCTAATATTTACTGCATGTAAAAGCATTTTACAATTGATGTTGTAAATATGCATAAAGGACAAGCCTACAAACATTTTCCCAAACCATAACTGGTGATTTATCATTGCTGAGAGGGAAAAAAAATGCTCACACCGTTCTCTTTAAGGAGAATTGATGTTACAGGTTATTATGTTTTATAATGGCTCCTTTTCTTGTTTTTGAAATACAAAAAGTACCAAATAAAAATTCTAAATATTATTTTTTTATGTGCTTGTCAAAAGCAGGAGAAACTTGTTGGTATAAATTTAACTTTGAACATATATACATTACTTAATATTAAGATTTGAAGACATTTCATATAATTTATCATGATAAATTTGGAAATCTGGCAAAGTACAGTTATGGTTATATGTCCCCAGAGTTGTGTCGTAACACTGGAGAAGGACACACAAATAACAGTTTTTATTTAGCATTTATAATGGCCTTCTGGTTTGGAAAGTTACCAGTGAGTTTTAACTTTCACAGACTTTTGTCTTAGATGAATGAATTTTATAGACTTCAAATGTTTATGTGAGACGAGTACCTAGAATTGTTTGGATTTTGTTTTTGATTTTTTTTTTTTTTAATCTGAGTATATTAAGGTATTGGGCTTTTTTCTTCTGATATGACAATTCTGCCTTTTCTTGTTTCAATTCTAGAATTTTCTGTACTTGAAGAACCTTAAATATATTGTGATTTATCTGATCTGGAAAGAACTATAATACTTTCCTTTCAATTGTGCACAGATTTTCAGAAGATCATGATGCAACAGCAGTTGCAATTTACATGAAGACATTTTCTCTGATTTTAATGGGTTTGTTTCTTCACCAGAATAACAACAAGCCGGAGATAAGTGTAAAAGAGTTTATAGATTGGATGCGCCTGGAGCCACAGTCCATGGTTTGGCTGCCTGTTTTACATCGAGTGGCAGCAGCAGAGACTGCAAAACATCAGGCCAAATGCAACATCTGTAAAGAATGTCCAATCGTTGGATTCAGGTAAGATAATATACCCTATGGATATCTAACCTTTTGGCTTCCCTGGGCCACATGGGAAAAAGAAGAATTGTCTTGGACTACACGTAAAATATACTAACACTAGCTGATGAGCTAAAAAATAAAAATCCCCAAAATATCTCATAATATTTTAAACAAGTTTACAAATTTGTGTTGGGCTGCATTCAAAGCCATCCTGGGCCGCATGCAGCTCATGGACCACAGGTTGTACAAGCCTGATCTACACCTGGGGGCAGAAGGAGACTGTTTTCTGTTCTGTTTGTGTTATCTCAGTGTATGTCGGTTGTCCCTTTCATTTATTTCCATTTGGGGATTTACCTCCTAAATAAATGAGATATTCAGCATTATTCCATCAATCTAAAAGTGGTGTTTCTCCTTATGGCCACTGCGTTAACAATTTATCATTATTATTATTGTTATTTGTATTATTTTGCTCCAGAATGACATTTTTCTGAGTTTCTACTGATAAAGGTCACACACGTGTTCAGTCATAACTGCATGACTCATTGTACATCTATGGCTCTGATAGAATTTGGTGATGTTCTGAGGCCTCTGGGTCAAACTTAGTGAGAAGAGAGTGATAGTTAAATACTAACTGAGAAGTAATCACTTTACTTTGTGTTACTTCTGCCAAGTTCAGTGTGAAGTAGATGAACGCTACTATTCACCCTCACAGAAGGAGTGCTGCTAAATGCCATGCTTTAATGTAATTGGTGTGTCATGTTCATTAGCTGTGGCCCCAAAGTGGACTGTGCAGAATCTGTGTTTTGCCCCAGGATGAAATACCTCAGCTGTCGTAGTCTTTTCACCTCTTGGTCTTAGGTAAGCATGTATTAGACATCTTAGAATACACTGTGTTTCTCTTCTGGGAGGAATCTGGAAAATAGCTCATTTAATTTGGAAATCAGTTATTGGTTTTGTTGTGTATAGTATCAGTATCCCAAATTAAACAAAAATGCTTTTAATTTGATTGACTTTACCAGCATTATTTGTATGAAGAGTATTGTTGCATCCTCTGTGGATGGCTAAGAAGTTGAACTCAAATTTGCCATTCTTCCATAACGTGTGGTATGTTGGGAAGCCAATCTAAAGTATTATAACTTCAGAGTACCTGGGTCCAGTGAGGTTGTGCATTCTAAGGGGATGAAAGGCAGGTGGTCTGTGTGAAGCAGAAGCTGCATGAACCTGACAGCCAGGATAATGCATGTCCCAGTAGAAGTCCTAGTGCAAACATTGGAGAGGGGAAGACGGAAAGGATACAGGTTAAATGCAGCAGGTTTCTTGGAGAGGCCATTTGAAGTACCTGGTAGACATAGATGGACAGGGAGGGAAGGAAATAGTTGAAATGTGCCAAGTTCCAGATACTGTTGAGAAGATAATCCAAATGAGAGATGTAATCATCAGAGCTAATAATTGCTGCTCTTTTTCAAGTGCTTATTGTGTGCCCAACATAGTGATAAAATGTATTGCATTTGCTGTTTCATTTACTCTTTATAAAAACCCTGCAATATTGGTAGAATTATCTCTACTTTATACAAGAAAAAACTTAAGACTCAGAAATTAGGCAACTTGCCCAAGGCCAGAATTCAAATACGTGAAGACAAAGCTGGGATCTTATGTGATCTTTTTGACTCTGGATTTTGTTCTTCATCAATATGGTATTAAAAGATAAAAAAAATTTAAATTTTTAGGAGAGATTTGACATTAAGAAGCAATTAGATGATACTGAGCAATACAATTGATTCAAGACATTGCTCATTAGACAAAGTATTTTACTGCACATAAAAAATAATGTGAAACCACAGGAAACATTTAGATTAACTGACTTGGGAATACTGGCTTGTATAAAACCAGCCATTACTATAGCCCAGAGATGTGTTAAAGGACTAGATTTCTCAGAGGCTGTGGACATGGAAAGTGAGGACAGGACAAAAAGTCTCCAAAAAATATTAGCATTTGTCTGTACCTGTAAAGCTTTATTTCTTAAATAGAAAATTACCTGTAATCACCGTAGTGTAACATTAAGGTTTATCAGAGCTGGGATGCCAGGATAGCTCAGCAGGTTGAGTGCTTGCCTGTCAACCATGAGGTCCAGAACTGCAGCGCAACTGTTAACCACCAGGGTGGTGGTGAAGGGTCTGGCCTCCCATGCAGGAGGCCCCCAGTTCAGTTCCCACATGGCCCCACATCCACCTGTGTGGAATGAAACTGTTTCACAACTAATGATGTACAACTATGGAGACTGCTCTAGGCCCTCCTCCCTTTTCTCTGTCTCTCTCTCTTGCTCTGTCTCTCTCCCACCTTCTCTCAAAACAATGAAATAAATCTTAAAAGAATATTTATCAAAGCTGAAATGCATGGACGTCTATTATATTGTTCTTTCTGTTTTTGAGTAAACTTGAACTATTTCATGAGAGAAAGAGCGGTTAAATAGGGAGAACTATATTAAGTGTTGCATTTTCGGTGTTTAAGTTTCCAGTATTGATGTAAATTTATATGTAGCTGTCTCTAATATAAAGATGTGGGGTTGACCACATGGTCACGGGTCAAATTTACAACAGTATATTCAGGAGGCAGTGTATTGACAACTGGCCCTTGAGCCAGGCTGCTGAGGTTTGAATCCTGGCTTTACTGTTATACTGTGTGACTTTGGATAAGTTACTTGGCCTTTCTGCACCTGAGTGTCTCCAACTTCAAAGTGTGTGAGTATTTCTTCACAGGGATAGTTAATACATGAAAAGTGCCTAGGGCAGTGCCTATCACCAAAAGAGCAGACATTCCATAAACGTTAGCTCTTTTTCTATTACCAATAACCAGTAACCATTAGTGGGTAATAATAACTCAGCCTACAAGTGATATTGAAATATTTATTGTGCTGTCATTGAACTGTTCCTTTAAGTGAAAATGCCTGAAAAACCTTAACAATGATGATGCTCTCAGTACCCAGCAAGGTTGAAAAGAGGAGGGTATAAAAGGCATAGATGATTGGGATTCCTAAGAGAAATAATGAGTCATAATGTAGAAATCAAAAAGAGGGCTATAGAGGTGCAGCAGAGATTCTAAAGATCACGTGGGAGACAGACTTTGATTCAGGAGAAGTCCTTGGTAGTTTTAGAGAGAACTCTGTGTCATGATAAGACTGGGAGTTAGGTCTCAGGCTCACAAAAATAAGTAGGTTAGTATGTGCAAACCTCTTGCTCCAGGAATCTATCTATAACTTGAAGAAAATATGTCAGAATATTGAAAATAAGCTAGCCAGTTTGTATATTGTCTTCCTCTTACTTGCACAGATATTTTCCAAGTTTTCTATTTTGTGAATATAGTACATTGAACATTTTAAATTTTTGAATGGAAAAAAAATATTTCTGGAGTTGATGCCTGGTTTTGAAACCAAGCAAAGATTTCTCCAAACTAATGGCAACTTAATGATTGCACAGAGATTATGTATGGAATGAAGAAATGTATGAACAATTCCAGTGATACCAGAGGACCCGGACAGAATGGGCCTGATTAGCGCTTAAAACGTTATTGCTTTCCCTGAGCTACATGGAAGAATAAAGAAGCAACTCTAGAAATAAATACAGAGGAGTAAGGGTGTTATGAAATAATGTTAACTACATTCAGGTTGACTCTGTGGCATGCCAGCACTTTAGATATATTCTTCCCTCTGAACTTTTATAAATACTGCTAGAGTTTTTCTGTAATTACTTCCAAATTAAATTTTAATGAAATCTTAGATTTGCAAAATGTTTTACAAGCTGGGAATTGTTTCAGTTAAGATTACATACAGCTGTTTAATAGAAGCATAAATTAGAAGTTTAGTTTCCTCTCATGGGAAAGAAAAAAAAATAAAAACACATCCTAAGATAGGAATCCAAGATTGAATGGTGGCTCCCAGACATCTGGGTTCATCATGTTCCCCCCAGCTTTACTGAAATATAATTGACATATAACACTGTAAATTTAAGGTATATAACGTGTTGATTTGATTCACTTTATGGTGACTGCCATGGTGTTAGCTAACACCTACATCATATTACATAAGTACCATTTCCCTTTTGTGGTGAGAACATTTAAAATCTACTACTGTCTTTGCAGTTTTCAAGTGTAGAATGCAGTATTGTTAACTACAGTCACTATGCTGTACATTAGATTCCTGGAACTTATTTCTCTTATAACAGAAAGTTGGTACTGTCTGATCAACATCCCCCCTTTCTTAGTTCTGGCTCCATGGCATGTCATCCTTAGCATGTGGCTTTCATTTGCGACCTCACCTCATGCTAACAGAGTAGCTCTTCTTGATGTCTTGTCTGTTTTCCAGGAAGGAGGAAAAGGGACCATGCTTCTTCCCAGCAAAATTAATTCCTTGAAATCCCAACTAGAAACTCCACCTACTGACTTTGACTTGTATTGCACTGGTTACCACCAGAGTGAGAAGTGTATTGTTAGCAGGGCTCACTCACTGTCCATTAACAATGCAAGGGTCTGGTACCAATGAAGAAAAGGAGAATGGCTTTCTGCCTTGGAGTGGTCAGCAATAAGCAAAACTCCATTTAGAAGAGAAGATGTTAGTCAAGAAATGTTATTAGTGTAAGGAAATGTTTCAAACCAGGTTGTTTCCCTGCCAAAATAAGCTGGATGTAGTATACGAGTATGCGGATTGATTTTCTTGAGATCAATTTGCAAGTGGTTTTTGCAGGTCATTTCAGAAGTTACTTGACACTTAATAGTTTACAATATAAACCTCGTGATCTTGACATTTTGTTTCCATTTTCATTCTGTTAGTCTTGTTACTTAATTTTTTTTTTTTGTAGATATGAATATATTTATGTTTTTAGTTACTGCCTACCATTCTGGGAGTTGGTTGGATTGCACTCTGAGCCATAGAAACTTGAAAATTAGAGTTTCGTTTCTCTAAATAAGATTCTGCAAATGAAGGGCAATGTACAGTGTCACTAAGCAAATCCCACATTTGTGGCCAATATACTTTTTTTTTCGG
>PVKE010038379.1:0-15466 GCA_004027555.1 Craseonycteris thonglongyai
CTTCAGTACATATTTATTTCTATTTTACTTTTTGACAGATAGAGAGAGAGACAGAGACAGAGACAGTTAGAGAACTGAACTGTGGGAACTCCCCAGTTCAGCACGTGGGTCCTGCCTGGGCCGGAGCCGGGATTCGATCCTCGGTCCTCATGGCCTCAAAGCGAGCGCTCAACCCGCTGAGCCGTCCCGGCTTTCCCCTGTTTATTTTTTGAGAGGACTATCCTTTGATAAATTTTGACTAATGTTTGCTAAAATATTAAAAAATTCTGAAATCATGGTTATATATCTGATTATGAGGCACTTTCTAGAACAGTGCTTTTAAAAAAAAAATTTCTGTATAAATTTCAAGACAACATGGATGCCCATGAAGGAACCTACCTTTTAAATCAATCCTTCTTAATTCCCTTAATTTTGCCTTAATGATAAAGCAAGTTTCCCTCACAGTCATTCTTCCATTCCAGGAGATCACATCAACAAGGACAGCACAACACAGGGAAATGGATTGTCTAGACTCTAGACTGAGGGAATAATACAAGGAAAGACAGCTAAGTAAAGATAACAACATATTCTGTGGATTCTTTGTGTATGTGTGTTTAGTTTATATCTTCTAAGTAATTTGGATTTTCCTCAAGGGCAGGAAGAAACCACATCTATTCTACAGATAGAATATTAGTTCTTTTGCTTATGTCATAGTGGAGTGGCAAGTATACAATAGGAGCTCAATGAACATTTTTGAATAACTAAACAGCAAAAATAACAACATGATTTAATGTTTAGATATACACATAGTTTCACTTACTGGTTGAAGCAATTAAGGTCTTAAAGATGAGTTCAAAGCGTGTTTAATACAGTTACCATTCTTCATAGAAACAGTTATAAACATATAGAAATTCACATGATAGATTATGAGATTGTCAAAAATAAATCAGTTTAGAAGAAAAAATCTCTGTTGTACACCTGAAACTAATGTTATGTCAATTATACTCCAATTCAAAAAAAAAAAATCCCAATGAAAAGTCAGTAAATCTGTATGAAATAAATGTTATGAATATATAAATACTCACACACACACACTCACACACACAGATAGAAACATCCACCTTTGCAGAGTTCTTTACTTTTTTAGACCAAAGGTATAAAAGTAATCACTCTTTTATCTATATATTTTTTTAGAAGTTATACATTTGAAAGACCAGATCCTGGTTGCCTTTGGACTTTATCAGCTCAACTAATAAATCAACGGTACTGCACAAACCACAATAATATGATGTAAAAACTCTCAGCAACCAGAGTTGAAAATTAATTTTGTTTTGTTTTGTTTTTAACCTACATTATCAGCTCTGCAAGAGCCCTATATAGCAAGTACTAACTCTTATTCATCAAGATAAAATATTAGCTTTTATTTTTTCACTTACAAGGTGCATAATGATTAAGAATTCTGGTTGCCAAGGGTGCGATGCTGCTTTCAACTTGAAGTTCAATTGTTTTGTGAGTTTGTAATTGCACCCTTTCTGAGGGATGGGGAAGGCAGAGGAGGAAATTTGCAAAAGTGATACAAAGCAGATAATAACAGAGTCCCACTAAGAATTTATAATGATGCTCAACATAAGAGGAAAATAAATTGTTATTTCACAAAGAATGATCTGTGATCACCACCACTAGATACATGACTATAGCTCTAAGAATCTACCTTGTATTCTAACAACAAATTAAACATCCAGGTCCCGATCTCCAGAGAAAAACCTATTTGTCTTGATCCACCATGACTATGAAGGTGTGGTGGGTAAGGTATTCTGAGAGAACTCTCTAGACATTCATTTTATTCTTATCTTTGGTGACAAAAATGGGTATTACTCTAAAACTAAATCCAAATTTAAACAGTCAGTGAAGTTGACCTCTTGACCAATAATGCAGGCAGCCTCTAGGTTAGACTGAGACAGAACTAGAAATATACTAATATTTGTTGGGAATGCACTAGGTATCAGGCATGGTGCTAGATGATCCTTAAATGTCCCATGTCAACCAATGAAGTAATGATTAAAATGCCCAATTTATATGCAAGATCATGAAACATCCTAGAATCATGTAAGCTGCCCAACATCACAAAGACAGTGGCAGAGCCTAGAATCTCTCCAAATACCATCACACAGTCTTCGACTTCATCCTACCTCACTCTTGTATTCTCCTTCCTTTCACCTAGATTAGGTGGCAAGTACTTTTATGGTGTGGCTTCCTGGCCACCCAAATTATCCAGCACCATCTCAGCCTCCAACACTGGGCTTTGTCTTAACAGTACATATTTTAAGCATGTTTTCAATGCCTCCCTTTTTAGGTCTCGCATTTAAGGTAAGCTGTCAGTGAAGGAAAAAACAGTTGGCTGCTAAGGGAGGACCCAACTAATGGCATTATTTTGATGTGGTATTCATTATCCTCAGTCAGTTTTTCAGTTTTGCAAAAGCACAAGTTTGAATGTCATTAGTTTATTCAGCAATGATTAGGCTGTAGGTCATTAAGTGATCACCAAACTTGCAAGAAACTGACTATTAACACAGATGCTCATTTACCAAGCTGAGAAGCTATGTATGTCCAAAGATATAAGTCTTGTTCTCCATAGAACTGCTTCTCAGTAAGGGTACCAGAGAAATCAAAGAAGAGAGGACATGTTCCTGAGGTTCTATCATTTAAGCTGTAGAAAGTTCTGATAACTATCTCCAGTCTACAGTAAATGCATGTCTTTTCTTTTATGACTTGTACCAGCTACATACATTTCCCTCCTTTACATAATTTATGCCCAGGAAACACTGACAAATTTTTATTATATACCTGTTTTCTGTGAGTCATTACATGTCTTATGTTATCAGGCCAATGAACAGCACAGATTAATTTTTTTTTCCAGATAATTTCACCACATCTTCCTTAGAACACATCGTTTTAGCAATATGTTTGCAACTCTTAGGCTATTTGGTCTGAATTGGTTAAGTTCACCCATTACAAAATAAATGATGGAACAACAACATATCCACATTTAAAAGAATAAATTTGGACCAGTACCTCACACCATATATGTAAAAATTAACTCAAAAAAGATCACAGACCTAAATGTTAAGAGCTAAAACTTAGAAAACTATTAGAAGGAAGCATTGGTGTAAATTTTTGTGACATTGGATTAGGTAATGATTTCTAAGATATGACACCAAAACACAAGAAAAAAAGAAAGAAAAGAAAACCCAAAGAATAGGAGGAAGTATTTGCAAATCATATATTCGATAAGTCATTTTTATTCAGAATATATCAAGACCTCTCACAACTAAACAACAAAAAGACAAATGACCCAATTAAAAAATGGGCAAAGTATATTAATAGACAATTCTCCAAAAATATATGAAAATAGCATTAAAAGCACATGAAAAGTGCTTAAAATCATTAGCCATGATGAAAAAGCAAATTAAAATCATAATAGGATGCCATGAGATGCCTATTGCAATGGCTACAATCACAAAGATGCACTAAAACAAGTGCTGGAGAGAGTGTAGAGAAACAGGAACCCTCACACATTGCTAGTGTAAACATAAAATTGTTGCAGGTACTTTGGAAAAGTATGTCCCTCGAACAGTTAAACCTAGGGCTACCATATGACCCAACAATTCTACTCCTATGTATACATCCAAGAGAACTGAAGATATATGCACACACAAATACTTTTACATAAATATTTATGGCAGTATTATTCATAAGGGTAAACAAGTAGAAACAACCCCAAAATCTATTGACTGAAGAATGCATAAACAAAATATTTTGTATCTACAAGTATACAATGGAATATTATTTAGTCATGAAAAGGAATAAAGTACTGCTACATCCAAAAAATGGATGAATCTTGAGTACATTTATTGCAAGTAAGAGAAATCAGTCACAAAAGACTACATATTTTATGAGCCCATTTATATGAAAAGTTTAGAATAGGCAAATCCATAGAGACAGAAAGCAGAGCAGCAGTTTCCAGGGGCTAAGGGGAGGTGGAATGAATAGTGACTGCAGATGGGTATAGGGCTAATTTTTGGAATGATATTGCTCTGAAATTAGATAATGGTGATGTTTACTCAACTTTGGGAATATACCAAAACTTACTGTATTGCATACTTTAAAATGGTGAACTTTATGATACGTGAATTATATCTCAATAGAGCTGTTTGTAAAAAAAAAAAGAAAAAGAAAAAAAGAAAGAAAAAAAATAGAATATAATTGAGTTACTGACCAAAAGCTTATATATCATTATATTTTTGGAGTACACTTTTTAAACAAACATTACCACCCTATGTAAAACCAAGAAATATTTGAGTATACATGTCTCCCTCTCTGTAAGATGTAGTAAAATGCCATACAGCATTTGGAATGTTTCAGTGGAAAAAATAAAATAAATGATGAAAGGGAAAATAAACAAAATATGTATTTATCAAATTAATATTCTGATTACTTTAAGATCACTATATAATGCTGTTGCGAACCCATCCTGAGACATTATCTAATAAATGGCACCAATTTATTATGAGATCATTTTAGTTTTTTAGTAACCAGACTTTCTAAATGAATTGCCCCAAGTATGCTGAGTATTGTTCTATATAGACTCTTTCTGTTGTGAGGTATTAATGCCAGAAAATTTAACTGTTAAAGGAAATCTTTTCAGATAAAAAGAGAATTTTAGTTAAGTGGAAATACAGCAATTATGATAATAGCAAAAGACACTCTCTTTCTGAAAAGACTAAGAGTACAGAAAAATTTCAAATGTGCAAATTGTACAGTCTGATTAGCTCAATACTGGAAACTTATTAACCTTTAATTAAGAGTTATGTAGAGAAATAGAATAAGAGGGCAGACATTTGTCAGAATGATGTTATTTTTATAATCTCAGAGGCTTTAAATAAAAATTAGAATATTAAAAATGTATATTAACCATAAGTATTGATGCAAGATCTTCCAGATAAATAATAACATCTAAGTTAAAAAGTAGTCCTAGTACTCTTAAAAAAAATTAGTGTATGAGGATGAATTCTGCTTAATTTTTCTTGTATTCTCTACCAAACAGCAAATTTAATATGAAATGCTAGATCATTGAAAAAAGCAGAATATTTTTGTAAATTTTAGTATTTATTTTTTCTGTGACACATATATGTATTAATATTAATAGTTTGAAGCACCAGTTTTTTAATATTTTATTTATTTATTTATTTGTAAATATTTGTTTTTCTTGTTTTTGACAGAGAGAGAAGGGGGAGGGCCCAGAGCAGTCTCCATAGTTGCATGTCACTGGTTTTCTACATAGTTTCATTTCACAGGTGGGTGTAGGGCTGCACAGGGTAGGAATTAGGCCAGGGGCTCTCACATGGGAAGCTTGCCCCAGAGAGAACTGAACTGGGGGCATACTACAGTTCAGCATATGGGTCCGCATGGGCAGGGGTCAGGATTCAATCCTTGGACCCTGGGGGCTGTAAGTCAAGCGCTCAACCTGCTGAGCCATCCTGGCTTCCCTCATATTTATTAAAGTACATAGTGAGGGGATAAAATAAAACTCCTGTTCTTCATTTTGTATTCATCCTTCTCGCGCCTTCATCCTTCCTTCTTATAACTCCACTCCTACCGTACATTCCTTTTTATTAGTAACATAATGGCCATTTATATAATGATTCAAGACTTTTTAGAAGAGGACTTATTCGTCTTTAGAAAGTCAGCAGAAAGAGTGTTTGGCCATAGAAATGCAGCCCAAGAAATTACCTGTTGTTTTGAACTAAGAATAAACAGTGTATCACTGTCCTTGACATTACCTGGAGTTTCAATACCACTGAGTAAAATTAGATGGGATGCCCACCTTTCCACCACATCTATTGTTTTTGTTGTTTGTTGTTTGTTTGTTTTTGTTTAAGATATATATTATTCTTTTGAGAGGTGAGAGACAGACAGATAGAAGTGGGAAGGGCCCAGAATAGTCTCTACAGTTGCATACCATTAGTTTTGATATTGTTTCATTCCACACAGGTGAATGTGGGGCTGTGCGGTATAGAACCTAACTGAGGTCCTCCTAAATGGGAGGTGAGAACCTTTGCCACCATCCTGGCAGTTACTAATTGTGCTGCAGTTCAGCATGTGGGTTTGCATGGGTTAGGATCAGGATTTGATCCTGGGATCTCATGATTGCAAAGCAATTGCTCAACCTGCTGAGCTATCAAGGCATCCCCATGTCTAGTGTTTTTACTGCTGAATTCTATCAATTAGTATTGTTCTTGGCACAGTTGATATTTGTTGAATAAATTTAGCAGGACATATAGTTATATTATAAGTTCGTTTATTTATACAATGAGATAAACACATCATGAAAACATCAGAAATATGAATGTCTGGGGAATACACCAAAAAAGATATCTAGAAAGGCCAAAGAAGATAGAATGAAAACAGATTCTCCGGAAACAATTCCCATGTAACTCTTTCCCCAAATCTATAGAACTGAGGTTGATGATCTTATAAGGCGTGTAGAGAACTTTGATTTCTATGACTTCAGAATTGATTTTAATGTAAAAAACAAAGGCGATGGAAGTCTCTAGTATCTGAGTAAGTATTGGAATGCTTTTTGGCATTTCCTGTTCACAGATACAAGCACTAAGGGCAAATCTTGAGATTTCTATTTCTATTTTAATGCACAAATAAAAATTGAATAATAGTCAAAGAAGGAATTTTGTAACACAATATATACACCCCACGTGTATGCCTGTGTGTGCGTTTCTCCACTCTGCCCTATTAACTTGTAACATAACTTAAGGGCTACAATAAGTAGTAGAAAAGTGGTTAACCACATGAAACAGCAGATTTGCTTATAATATTTAGGGAATGTTTTGTCTGTGATTTAAGTGAGTAAAAAGTCTGATGACTATTACAGACACAGAGGAAAAAGGCAGTTGGAGCATAATGAAGAGTGAACATCCTCCATCTTTGCTGGGACTCTGAAAATACATCCAATCTCTTTTTATGGTGAGGAGAAAGATGCTTTTAAAAATAGCTTACCATCCTAACTCACCCCAAATGTCTCTAAACCTTTGAATCTATTGTCATTCTAAGCCCAACTTCCAGAATCTTTTTCTGGTATTCTGACCACAGTTTCCCTTATAATATTTGATGGTAAAAATGTGCAGTGATGAAGTATTAGTAAGTCTGCTCAAGATTCTCTCTATACACATTGCAACCAAAGAGTTCAGGCAGAAAACAAAGGCCAACTCACTGAATAACCTGGAAATTACAAGAGGAGACCCCCAGAAAACTGAGAATGTCTTCTGGACGGTTGGCCCCTTATAGTACAGGTTTCTCCTGCTAGGTGAGTGTTGTGGGAACCCATCTTTATCAGTTTACCATCTGGCCTTGTGAGAGGCTGTGTTCGGCCTCACTGAATTTTTTTGGAGACTTTCAACATGTTTGCCCATTTCATGATGGGTGATTTACACGAGCATCATGCAGCATGACAACTCACCTGCCCACATGCTAAGTGTTAAGCAGTTGTTTCTTTCTTTTTTAATATATTTTTATTTATTTATTTATTTTGACAGAGAGAGAGAGAGAGAGAGAGAGAGAGAGAGAGAGAGAGATACAGAGACAGAGAGAGAACTGAACTGGGGGAGCTCCCAGCCCAGCACATGGTTCCACACGGGCCGGGGCCGGGACTCGACCCTCAGTCCCCGGAGCTGCAAAGTGAGCGCTCAATCCACTGAGCCATCCTGGCCTCCCCAGTTGTTTCTTTGTTAAAGATTTATTTTATTGTTTTTGACAGAGAGAGAGAGACAGAGACAGAGAGACAGAGACAGAGAGAGAAGGGGGAGGACCCAGAGCAGTCTCCATAGCTGTGTGCCATCAGTGTTTGATATGGTTTCATTCCACACAGGTGGGCAGGGGCTGCACAGGGTGGGAACTGGGCTGGTGGCCTCCCACATGGAAGGCACACCCCCTCGAGCCAGGGGCCAAACCAGGAGGTGAGAACCAAACTGGGTTCATCTGCATGGGAAGCACACCCCAGGTTCAGCATACGGGCCCACATGGGCTGGGGACAGGATTCAATCCTTGGTCCTGGAGGCTGCAAAGTGAGTGCTTAACTACCCCTCTGAGCCATCCTGACTTCCCCTGAGCAGTTTTTGACAAAACACAACATGACCCCCATGCCCTACCCTCCCTATTCATGCAATCTTGTCCCAAGAGACATCTTTTGTTTCTGTGGATGAAAAGAGTCCTCAAAGGGAAATGTTATGCTGATGTGGAAGAGGTAAAACAAAAAACATCAGAAGCACTAAAAAGCATCCAAATGTACAAAGTTTAAAATCTTCTTGAATAGTGGAAAAAGCATTTTGATATTGCATTAAATAAAGAGTCCTTTGAAGGTGGCTGAGTTTAATACACATGTAAGAATAAATATACAAATTTTTATCAATAAATTCTGGTTTGGTTAGGTTTTGTCCTCCTCATAAATAATCGATAGTAGGCAAATAGTGAGAAAAGTCAAAACTTGAAGAATGACCAGCACCACTGGATTTTCTGAGTTACTGTGGGTAGGCAGCCTGGTAGCCTGAGTGACACAGCTGTGCAACGGACCTAGACAGCAAACATGGAGGAACTCCTTATTCCGGCCAGACGACCAGCAAAAGGGGTTCCTGTGAGCTAGAAGGCGTAGGAGGAACGCCTGCTGCTTTTCTCCCCTTCACCTAGGGCAGTCCCAGTCGTGGAGCTATACTGATGGAGGGGACAGTAGCAGCGGCAACAGTGGCATGAGCATATAAAACTCCCAGAGCAGTACCAGCCTCTGGCTGGAGGAACCAGAAGTAATTCCTGCAGGCTGCAGTGTGTAGGAAAATCCCCATAACCCTTCTCTCTTCTTGCTTACCTCGGTGGTGGATGTAGTTGTTCAGAAATGCACAAGAGTTTAGGGGGAGAAACCCAGAGAAGGAAGGACTGGGAACACAGAGAGAGAAATGGGCCACGCTGTCCTTCCCCACTTCATGGAATTATAAATAAAAATGGGACACTATGCCCTTCTCTCATGAACCCCCATATCTCAGAAAGATGGACTGACAGGAAGAAATCAAAATAATGGCCTATTCACCAACACAATTTATTAGTCAAAACTGGAGTAGGTTACCTCTAATACTAAGTCAGTATCATAAACTGATACAAGTCTCAGATTCAGCCCCGAGACATGCATGCATGAAACAGATGCAAATGACCAGTTTCAGAACACGCTACCCCAAAATAAAGCACTTTGGTGATATTGACTATTTTAAGCCGGAGGCATTTGAAGAATGGCAGATGTAGGAAGGACTCTCTGACCCCTCCTTTCTCCCCTGAAGTGGCATAAGACTCTGTTGTGAGTGATGCTCTCCCTACAAAGGAGCACCCTCATCTCTAATGATGGAGGGGAACAGAGAGGAATCCAAGTGAACAGGCCTTGCTAAGTGTCTCCTAGTTTACACTCCGTAGCCCATAGCCTTTTGTTCTATCACATCTTTCCATGACTTCGTACTCTTCATCAAACCTAGTATAAAAAGTCTCAGGTTTAACCATTTCTTCAGGTATTCATCTTAAGGCTCCAATGTCATGTGAAACATATTAAATGAATCTGTATATTAATTTTCTTTTGTCAATCCAATTTAAAAGCACCAGTTGGGATTCTTCAAAGAAGATGTATGTAATAAATGACAAGAATTTCTGGGTTTGACTTCAGATGAGCTGGGGAATAGCCACTAATCAATGGGACCTCATTTTTCGTGCTTCTAAACAAGAACTAGTGTGGTAATAAAATCGAATGAGCTAACTTTAAAGGAAGTACAAATTTATCTATTTTCTGAGAATAGCAGGTATTGAATTATTGCCACATTTTCTGATGCAGGTCTATTGTTAAAGGTTTCAGAAGTACTGAGTTTCTATTTTCAAAAGTGTATTTGGAACACCTGTTAAAATGTAAGGCAAAGTGTAAGATTGTTCTTGCATATTAGAGATTAAATATTTGTTTGTTTGTTTGCTTGTTTTAAGGAAAGGGTATTCCCCAGTTGAGAGCCAATAAAACAAACTTACAAGGCAACTTCTGTATTCTGATAAGGTTTTATTATTTTCATAAGATTTTAGGTACAGGGATTTAGAATATATTATAGTTCTTGGTCAGTGCATTGATTATCTATAGCTGCACAACAGAAAACAAAAAAAAATTAATCTTACAGATAATCAACTGGATCCATGTTGTCTACCGGTATTTAAATTTAAAATTTTAAATAATAAAACATTCAGCTCCTCCTCACCTTAGTCACACTTCAAGTACTCGATACCTAAACATGGCTAGTTATCACCATATTGGACCGCAGGGCGACATTATAGTACAGAGACAAAGACTGTGGGCCATGGAGCTTGGAAGACTGTGGTTTCCATGCTAGGATCTTGGCTAACTAACCTCTGTTTTCTGTGAACTGAAGGAAGAGTGCATCCTATCTGGGAAGATTAAATCATGCAATGTATATAAACTGCCAATCAGTGTGCCTGCTACAGAATAAGTCTTAAATTAATATTAACTATAATAACTATTATTAGAAACTGACCATTAAGCAAATATAATTCAACTGAGGAATTTCACTTTTCTCTGAAAGAATCTACTCCAGCTTTAAGTAACAATTGATATTAGTATAATAAATAGGGCATTATTTTGATTTCTTCCCATCAGTATATCTTCTGAGATTTGGGGATTAGGGGGAAAAGGGCAAAGTGTTTCCTTTTTATTTATAATTCTATGAAATGAGGAAGGACAGCTTGACCACTCTGTTACTTTATTTTCTATGTATGTCTGTGTTCCCAGTGTGTGAAAAGGCATGACATACGTTGGGTTTGGGAGGAAACATTGCTATAAGTTTATCGTCCTTCATAATTACAGAATCAGTCTACTTCAAATAATTATTAGGAAACTAAACCATTAGGAATAGAGTATGTTTGTATGTAAGAGAGAATGGCAGAAGGACTATAGAAAAGAGAAGGGGAATCTTGTTAATACCAGGGATTCTTAGACTAAAACTTCAGGATAAACACACTTTATTCATTGTTTTCATTCTTTTGGTGTCACTAGGCACCATCATTCATAATATATTTACTTAAGATCTTTACGCACTCCAGAAATATGGTTTACAATGTGAGTCTTTGATGACCTGAACAACTATAGTACACTTCATTACACAGTATACTTAAAGAGAGGATGAGCTTCAGTTGGGGTGACCTGTTACACCCAGCTCATCCATTACATCTCTTGTCACAACTGTTTACTTTTTCACACTGTGCTGGAGCCATTAAGAAGGAACACTAAGGTAGGATTGGCTACATGCTGTTCTCCTCTTGACCTGCCAGGGAATTAATCTTGGAGGCTCAATTGAATGCTTTCTAACAATGACCGCTGTGGGGGGAAAAAGTCAGTTGCATTTTAAAAACAGGTACCTACTTAAAACATGAGTTAAATTTACTGACATGTAAGTTTATCACTTTATCTTTGATAGAGAAATAGTTGCTGGAGGGTCTACATATCTCTTTATCATTATACAAGACAGCCAGTGATTACTGGGGTAGAATGTTTATTTACATATTAAGGTGAACAAATGTCAGTAAAAAATACCAATCTGTACAAAGTTATTACAACTGATAGTCATTTATAGAGAATCATAATTTTGTACTAGCGATTTGAGAGAGAACTTCACAACTTTTTGAAATTTATCAAATTCAATGTAAGAATCTTTATATTTTGTATACTTTCAAGAAGTCACATGAAACTAATACAAAGACAATGATAAAGGTGAGTATACCCTCTTTTTTGAAATTCATGGAAATGAACAAAAGCAATTTAAAAATAGGGTAAAAAAATGGAGTTGATAATTAAATTAGAAAGCAACCACACATCACAACTATGAAGATAATTTATCCAAGACAGTGGTATTTCTTCCCAATTGAGATTTTAAATATGCCAATAAATCCTCACAAACCTCTCCAGCAGGCTACAAATTGCTCTAAAAGTGAGTTAGTGGGTCCTGGGAGACCTAGGTCTTTCTCTTAGAGGAGTGAAGACTGAGTTAGTAGACAGGACATCAAGGACAGAAAATATCCTTGCAGAGTTCTGGCTTCTTGTATTATAGAGATAACTTACTAGACACAAGATGAATAGAGAAGAAACAAGGAAAAATGAAGAGAAACAAATAGCAACTTGGTGAGACAGTATCACAATGAGTCACCCCAACCTCTGCCTCACTCACTTGCTCTCCCAGAAGAGAACTGTTCTCTAGAGAAGAAGGTCCATTAGTGAGAAAATGTCCTTGTTAATCTCAATTTACTCCCCACATGCATGCTTTTGCTTATGTGAGTGGTGAGCAAGCAGAAAGTCACACACAGTAGACTTGTACTCAATAAGGATGCAGCGTGACATCTGCACATGGAAACCATTATACTCCCTTGTCTCCCATCCAAAAAGTTAACAAGGTACATAAAAATCATTCAATACATATCAGGGGATTGGAAATAAAGAAGAGTACAGACAAATACTCCCATATACTCTTAAAAGAAGAAACATGGAATCCTTGATAGGTAGGGAGAATATCAAACAACCAACATAGGAATTGAAAGAAGAAATGAGATAATTAAAAAAAAAAAAGCAATCTGGCTATGCTTAAAAAATAAATTAAGTAAAGGAATAAAATCATTATTAAAGAAAAAAAACCCACATCAGAAAGAGTGCAAGGAGAATTGATACTGCTAAAAATTGAAGCAATGACATGGAGAACAAGCATGAGGAAATAACATAAATGCAAAGGAAAACCAAAAATCAATAAAATTTAAATTACGGTAGGTATGGTGGACAAAGAGCAGGGTATCCTTAATATACAGAACTGGCAAGTTAGCAACCAACCAACCATCCAAACAAAGAATCACAAAGGCATAATTGAAGAAAATTTTCCTCTGAAAATGGAAGTTCTATATCTGCAGATCCAACTGATATTGCAATTTTTCATAAAATATAGTTATAGAATAATTAGTAATATAATATATTTTGATGAGGTTTTTGAACTACCAGGATAGAAAAAGAAATTTGAGTGTCTTGAGATAAAAAATATTAAATTAACTACGAGATACAAAAGTCAGGTTGGCCTCAAACTTCCTCATAGAAACATTTCCAGAAGACGCAGAAGCAATGTTTGCTAATTATTAAAATAAACATGAAGCTACATATCCAGAGCAAGTTTCAGTCTCTTTTCAAGGCAAAGAACTTCATTCTAAAAAAAATTAATAATTGAAAAAATATAGTTGATAATGGAATCCAGACTATCAAGAAATGAATGAATGAAGATATACAACTCAGGGAGAAGAAACTAAAACAAAGGAATGGTCCATAGGAACTGATTCCAGGAAATTTTAGAAAAAGCTTAATGATAAATTACTATAAGAATTATGACTATAAAAGAAAATAAACATGTTGTAAATGTTTACAATGCAAAGCTAACAATGTAATAAATAAAATGTGGCAGTGATGGGAACAGGAGAAACTATAATTGCTCCACTCTTTTTATCTTCCATAGCAAAACATCAGAGATTACTATAAAGTAGTCATGGGATATAAAGTACAGCAAAGAGAATATAGTCAATAATGCTGCAACAACTATGTATAGCATCAGGTGGGTACTAGACTAATTAAGGAGATCATGACATAAATTATATAAATGTGTAACCATTATACTGTAGACCTAAAACTAATATAAGATAATATTGAATGTCAACTATAACTGAAAAAAAAAAGATTTAAAAAATAATGTCAAAGATTACTTGCTAAAGGTATCTCTATGTATGATATCAGCATGGAGTATATTTATATTATGAAAAGTTAAAAAAATAGATGTAGACATATATATGTAACACAATTCTAATCATGAATTTTGGGAAAGAAGGGGTAGGATGAAACAGTATAAAATTTTGCCGTGTTTTTATAATTAATATCAAATAAATCCCTCCTTTGAATGAATAAATGTTGTATCTTCTATGCTTAATAAAAATGTCAAGTTAATGATTTCTGTAATTTTATTGCACACCTTTTTCTGTTGAAAACATTTCCTTTGTTTTAACTTAAAGCAAAATACTCAAATTTATATTAATTTCTCTTAAGTTTCTTCATTTTTTAAAAATAGAATTTCATCAGAAATATTTACCAGATCGGTGAGCTCACGAACCTATCAAGTGACCACCTTTTAAATTATACACACACTGTCTCGGTACTGTGAATCTCTTTAAGCAATACCTTTAGAGTGTCCAACCATCAGCTTCTGGAATAAAAGAAAGCTAAAGCTGGAGTCAGTAAGTAGACTAATTGGGCTAATCAAGGAAAGCAAAGCACCTGATCAAATCAATCCACAATAATTCTGCTAAGGTTAAATGTTGTGGGCGATGACATAATTGGTCTCTTACAGTGACATGTTTCGAATCATGAGAAAGATCATGAAGTTAAGCCTTCCTGAAGTGTCATTAAGGATTACTGTAGGTCCTTCCCAAGTGCTTACATTCTGCCTTCTGAACCTGTCACATTGTGATCAGTTTTTAGTGTGTCCCCTTGTGTTTGATTCACAGAGCAGTCTGATAAGGAGGGACATGGAGGTTGGGAGAACCTGCCAGAGAAGTGAAGGGCGACACGATTTTTGATTGAGTACCCAAAAGCAATTCAGGCAGCAGTCGATGTGCTCGAGGACAAGTTGAATGTAAAATCTAATTCATGTTGCTCAGCAGATGTCATACTTGTTTACCTGCCATATGTGCAGTGTAGATTATATTAAAACATAGGAATTGACAGGTTTGCCAGTTTTATTCTGAGAAAACAAGAAAACTTGTATAGAGAGCTCTATAAAATGCTCGAGGAAAACATCATAAAGTTGATAGTTAAGTCCCCTTTCAAAAGTGATTGGCCATAATACTTTTTCCTAAGAGAAATATCGCCATGGAGCCATTTGGGGAACAAAACTAAATTAGCCTGAAGTCAGAACAAGTTCACTGCTATTTTAAAGTAATTGTAATCTAGCTCCATTGTTTGTTTAATAAAGGCTCTTGTATTACCTACTAAAATAAACTTTGCTAATATAATAGAAGATGTTAATTTTATAGAGCAAACATAAATTTTAAATGAAGATGTTTCTAACTATATAGACTATATAAATGAACAAGAAAAATACAACATTAAAAAAAATATGTGGGAAAGCCGGGACGGCTCAGCGGGTTGAGCGCTCGCTTTGAGGCCATGAGGACCGAGGATCGAATCCCGGCTCCGGCCCAGGCAGGACCCACGTGCTGAACTGCGGAGTTCCCACAGTTTGGTTCTCTAACTGTCTCTGTCTCTGTCTCTCTCTCTATCTGTCAAAAGTAAAATAGAAATAACTATGCACTGAAGACA
>PVKE010038380.1:0-15464 GCA_004027555.1 Craseonycteris thonglongyai
TTACTAAGCAACTATTATGCACCAGGCACTGAGATAGGCACTGACTAAATGTTAATTTCCTTTTCTTTCTTAAATAAGTATTGCATATTTGCTTCCTGCTCATAACAATGACTTTAGTATAAAAGAAATAAAATTCTATGGCTATAATCAACAAGACAAGGAATAACAAGTGCTGGAGAGGCTGTGGAGAAAAAGGAACTCTCATACATTGCTGGTGGGAATGTAAATAGGTACAGCCACTATGGAAGGCAATATGGAGGGTCCTCAAAAAATTAGAAATGGAATTGCTATATGACCCAACAATCCCTCTTCTGGGTATTTACCCCCCAAAATTTGAAAACCTTAATTTGCAAAGATATATGTACCCCAATGTTTATCACAGCACTGTTTATGGTGGCCAAGTTGTGGAAACAATCAAAGTGTCCTGTGATAGATCACAGGATAAAGAAGTTGTGGTACATTTACACAATGGAATACTACTCAGCAATAAGAAAAGATGAAATACTGCCATTTGCAACAACATGGATGAAACTTGAACCCATCTTATTAAGCAACATAAGTCAGAATGAAAGAATCAAGAAACGTGACCTCACTTATAGGTGGAATATAAAACTGAATGTAACAAAGAAACAAAGACTCATGGACACAGTCAGTAGTTTAGTGGTTACCTGAGGGTAAGGGGAGAGGTTGGTGGGACAGCAGGGTGTGTGTGTTTGGGGGGGAGGGGGGAGTAGGGAGAGGACATCAAATATATGGTGATGGAAAGAGCTGACTCTGGATGGTGAGCACATAATGCAATGCATAGATAATGTAATGTAGAAGTGTACACCTGGAAACAATGTAATTGTTACCAATCAATGTTGCTCCAATTAATTTAACAATAATAAAAAAAGTCTTAAAAAAAGAAATAAAATTTTGACTGATCTTATAGTTTCACCAAAGAAAGAATCACTATAATTCAAAACTTCAAGAAAGTTATGCTTCCGCAAGATCTCATAAGAATCCATCTCCACCTCTTCTTTAATTTTGAATTTCCCTTCAGGCATAACTCCTGTTGTATGATGTTCCTGTCTTCTTTCCTTTGTCACCTTCCCCTCTAACTTCCAAAGATAGTTACTTACTATTAAGTTTGGTCAACCACACATAATTTGTAATATTTACCAAATAAAAGTTAGATGAGTAATTTACATCTAGCTTATAATAGCCTCTAGAAATGAATGTCTAGTAGGCCATCACTTGTGAACATACTTGATGTGATTTGATTCACTTTTCTTTTGCCATTGTGGACACCATAATATTTTAGAGAAGAGAGGGATGCAGGGATAGTGGTTGACCTCTGCGAGGTCTGGGGTCAGGCTGGTGAAAACCCATATGCTAAACTGTGGTGCAACTGGTAACCACTGGGATGGCACAGTGGCAAAGGTTCTCGCCTTGCATGCAAGAGGCCCCGGGTTTGGTTTCCGCCCTGTGTGGCCCCACATCCATCTGTGTGGAATGAAACCATGTCACAATCAATGGTGTACAACTATGGAGACGGCTCTGGGCCTTCCTCCTTCTCTTTCTCTCTCTCTCCCCACACACTTTCTCTCAAACAATAAAATAAATCTTAAAAAAAATGTCTTTGGAAAAGAGAACATAATGCAGTAAAAGAACTGATACTATAGCTTTGGTATCAGGTCTGATTTTGAGTGCCTACTCTTCCATTTTCTGCCTGAGTGAACATAAGCAAGGTACTTAATTTTTCTTTTTTTTTTTTCCAGCTGGAAACCAGAACGACATTTTGGGGTTATAGTGAGAACTAGAAACAATCTTTGAAAATTGGCAAACACTAAACACTTAATCCATGGAAGCTATTACTATTATTGTAGTCATGCCTAGTAATCCACATAATCTCTTAGATCTATTTATGGCTGCTTCTGACATTTCTAGTTTTGCCTTTTTTTATATCAGCTCTGAATGTACTTGTAAATATAAACCTAGTGTCTTCCAAATGCAAAGGGGGAGAGACCCAATTAAGATTACATTGCATTAAAGTGAGTGTGCTGGAATTCAAGCTGTGAGATACTAAACAGATTAACTAACGTGGGTTGTTGGTGAGGTCATAAGCCTAAAATAATTTGGCAGAGCTAAACCAGACTAGCACAGACAGACTTCTGAATTGGCATATAACACAAAGGGTAGTTCTCCTTTATGCCCGAATATAGACGTTGACTCATGCAGTCTGGGTGAAACATCTGAGGAACCAAGTGATATCATCCAAGAAGGCAGGGTGACATCATTCTACAAATGTTTCTCATCTGTCTGGTTTTTGGCATTAGACCTTTTTGGCTCCCATTTCTCATGATTCCCATCAGTTGCTCTTAAATGCTACCCTCCTTGAGTGAGGTAATATCAGCTCCTGCCTATCTTTAAATTTCCCATACATTTTAAACAAGTTTCCATGTGTGACACAGAATATCTGGTTTTTACTCCGCTCATTTATTGAAACTGGTCTCAAAAGAGTCACTAAAAATAGTCTAGCTGCCCAATCCAATAAATTCTTTCTATTTTCCTTCCCACTGGAACTATGTAACATGGTTGACAATGCTGATTAATGTCTCTTCCTTGCCTCACTTTTCCTTTGCTTCCTTAAATTGTATCATGATACTCTTAATTCTGAGGTTCACTTCTTACATGCTTCTTTCACTTGTTTCTCTTCCACAGCTCACCCTTAGATGTTCTCCAGGGCTATCATTCTAGCTTTTCTCTGGCCATAAGCCACCTTGTTAAGCTTATTTCCAACTTCCTCACCCTCAATCACTGCTTCTGCATTGGCCTTCTCAAAACCAAACCTATTTAGGTCACTGCCCCAATTGAGAACCTTCAATTTTCATCATCATTTTTAGGATAAAGCTTACACCTTTCAGAACCTGGCCTTAGAGAATCTTTCGAGCTTTATATCCTAACACTGAGTTTCTTTGCCTCTATTCATGCTGCTTATATCTCCACTCTCGGCCTCCAACAATCTTGGAGATCCTTTGAGATCCTCTAAGTTCCAATTCAAATGTCACTTCTGCAAAGTCTTTCTTAGGGTCTTCCTCCCTGCCACACTGGAGTAATGAGTCACTTCCTCAACGTTTCTAAATTTTTTTTTTTTTTTTACACAGTAGTATAGCACTTACCACATTTTATTACTGTTTTGCACTTAAGAGCAACAACATTACCTTCTTCATCTTATCAGTCACACCACCCAGCACAGTGCCTTGCAGATAATTACTTTCTCAATAAACATTCTCCATTTGAACTGAATCTATTTTTCAAAGATTAATCTTATAATCAGGTTCACTTGCTTTGTTACTTAAAATATGAAATGAGGGCTGGGGTGGGGGGAGATAGAGAGAGAGTGAGAATAACTCTGCTGTGAATTCACATGTATTTTAGGCCATATTAGGCTTTCATGGTAAAACTTTTTTCCACTCCCTCTATATAATTAAACTATGGGCAAAAGAAAAGTGTTCCATTTTTTTTCTGCACAGACAACTCCTAGGTCAGCTAGATTCCAATGCAGAATCAGAAAGAACCAGAATGTTGAATCTACTTTGCAAATAAAGAGGCTAATGAGTTAAGTTGAGTACACTCTTCTAAAATGCCAGGGTATCATTTAGTAAGTTTCTTCTCCTAGGAGATTAAATAGGGCCTGAATATATGTGAGAACAGATGCATATGAACTCTAATTTTGTTGAGCAAAATAAATGGTTATTTAAAACCAATCGTGGATCAACTCAGATATATCATGTCTCCAACCCAGACAGAAATAAAGCTCATTATAGTCATTGTGAAGAGAACTGTTTTTCTGCTTTCACCTGCTCTAGTCAGTCTAGATCTACTTCACCAAAGCTCCCTGAATAGGAATATCTAGTGGAGTTCTTTAGTTCAGGATTTCATAAAGGTAACAGAAACATCTACTATGAATGACTGAATATCTAGTGCTTAATACAGCTGCATACAACATAAAATATATATTTCCATAGAAAATAATGGGCAACCTATCATGAGTGACAACATGTATATGTCAAGCACTGGCTCTATACCTTTATATGGATTATCTGATTTCCTCACAATCACGACATGAGATTGGAACTATTATTATCTCCATTTAGTAGATGAAAAAACTGAAGGTCAAAAGGCCAAGTAACTTCCTAAAGTTACAGAGCTATTGAGCACTGGGCTTAGAGTGAAAAACTAAGTCCGACTCCCATAAATTTAGAAATATAGGATATTTTTTATGTCAGTTGCTGGCACCTGTTTATGAAGGAAATGATGACAACCCACAAGCAATGTGGATAAGGAACCGTGACAAGTTAAGTCTTAGTCTTTATGTACTTTCTTGCAGCCCAGATTTAAGGACTGGATCTCTATCAGTGATAAGTACAAGAGACTTCATTTCTTTTTTTTTTAAATATTTTTATTTATTTATTTTTATTTTTGACAGAGAGAGAGAGATACAGAGGCAAAGACAGAGAGAGAACTGAACTGGGGGAGCTCCCAGTTCAGCATATGGTTCCGCACGGGCCGGGGCCGGGATTCGATCCTCGGTCCCCGGTGCTGCAAAGTGAGCGCTTAACCCACTGAGCCATCCCGGCTTCCCCTTCATTTCTTTTTGAAGTTGAAAAGGGAGTGGAAAAGGGAGAGATCCCAACAAAGTTAAATTATATAAATGTACAGTTTGCTGCTCAAACTTCACCTTATAACAATGTGTGGATTAAGCAGAGGCTATGCTCAAAATTCCTCAGGCCTTTCATAGTAGGTCTGACTACACTTAGTAGAAACCATTTTGCCTTTGCCTGGATCTCTTCTCCACAATCCCAGGGGAGCTCCACAGCATGGAGCCCAAGGACTCTAGTACACAATTGTCAAGCACTACCACACAATCTCTTTACTTACAAGGATATATCATTTGGAACCTGACATTTCTCTTTCACTTTTTTCAGTGCCTAATGGAAAAATACTCCCATACTGCTTTTGAAGTAGAAGAGCCAAAACATTTGTTACTTATCTAACTTATTCCATTCTCAGTAGAAATCTTGAAAACAGTGGTGAGCCCTTTTTATTCCCAGATAGGCTATCTGCAAATATTTCTTTTCAACTGCCAGTTCTTAGCTCCTGACATGATCAGTCTGCTCCTGAGAAAGGTGCTTCCTACATTGTAAGTCCAAGAGTGAACAGAACTGTCTTTCAGAAAAATCTCTTGGAGGTTTTCATTTAAAATAGAACCACAGTTATTAAATGTAACAGTTAATACATTCTATTAGCTAAAATTGCACTCTGAAATATCTTGGGTGGATAATTAACTATCATTAACAGTGATTGCATGCCAAAACACAAAGCATTTGATAATGCTATATTGCTGAGAAAGTGAGAACAAAGACATATTCATAGGAGTATCAATTAATGAAACTTTTCATAGGCAACAATTTGACAATATCTATTGTAATTACAAATGCACTTACAGATGATTCATAGGTGATTCATTTTAGCAATGTTTTGTAACAGCATAAGTTTGTAGTCTAAACATCTATCAATAAGGTACATACAATGCAAACCTAAAAGAGATTGAGCAAGCTCTATTGATGATATTGAATGACTTCTACACTTCATGTGTGTGTGTGTGTGTGTGTGTGTGTGTGTACTGAGGTGCGTTAGTAAATGTTCAACCACCAGCTCCCCTAGTGTAGTTCCATAAATGTTGGCTGACAAGTAAGATGAAAATGAAACACTGACAATGTATTCTTGAGCTTCACTGGTTCATCAATGATGTGAGTGACATCTTCACTGAAGTGCATCATAATTTCAAATAGTGGAAGAATATTTCATCAATTTTTTATGTTCACAATGACAAACCTTTAGATTTAATTTGTATTATTAACATTTTTACCATTTTTTTTAAAGATTTATTTATTTTTTTGACAGAGAGAAAGAGAGATATAGTCAGAGACAGAGAAAAGGGGGAGGGCCCAGAACAGTCTCCATAGTTGCACATCATTGGTTTTTCCACATAGTTTCATTCCACAGGAGGGCGCGGGGCTGCACAGAGCAGGAACTGGGCCAGGGTCTTGCCCTGGTGAGAACTGAACTGGGGGGACTCCCCAGTTCAGCATATGGGTCTGCACGGGCCGGGGCCTGGATTTGATCCTCGGTCCCCGGGATGCAAAGTGAGAGCCTAACCCTCTGAGCCATTATTTTCTTAAGCCTAAACAATCAATAAAATAATAAATTAAGTCCTGATTTCTATCACTTGCTGATTTCTGTGTTGAAAATACTCCCACAGTGGCCAATTTCAAGTTATCAATGTGATGTCACTGGGCACACAGTTGGGAAGAGGTGCACATGCCCACACACATATCGTTATATGGTATTTCCACCGTTCAGATACAGGAGACACAAATAATTGCAAGACACACAGATAATCATAAAATTTAGTAAAATAATTAGGAAGTGATAAATTTTTAGTATTTATTACCTTTTAATGATTTATTTAATTGTAAGCTTACTTAATTTACTTTTAATAATGGCTGTGTTTAATAACCAGATCATAAGATTCCTGAAAAGTTAGCAGTTGGCCTTCATGATTTGGTACAAGCTGGTAACACTGCCCCTCACCATTTAGACGAAAATCTGAAGAAAATGCAGTGAAGTGACTACAGGTATTTACAAAGATCTAAGTGACGTTATGAAAACACCACTGACAAATTATTGGTGACAAATCTACAAATATACTAAAAATTGCTGAATTCTATGCTTTAAGTGGGTGAATTGTATGGTGTGTGAGTTATATCTCAATATACCTGTTTTTTAAAGGAGAGAGACCCTGGGGCTTAAGGGGACTTGCAGTGGCAGGAAGCCACTACTATCCCTCTATCTTATGGGACAGCAGAGGGAGCCATGCTACCAGAACCCTGTGATAAAGATCCAGAGGAGGATCCCAGCAAGAGCTGGAGCTACAGAGTGGCTCAGACAATCCCCCAGTGGTAGCTCTAACACAGAGGAAATGGAGGGGTACTGAGGGACTAGCCCAAGTCTTGTCCTCACCTGCCCTTCAGGCTCCTGTTGATGCCTCACACTGTACAAACGCAACTCTCATTCAGAAGTAGGCTGACCATATGTATCATTTTAAATGGAACAGTACCATTTTTAAAAATATTTCCTGACCATCCCATCATTTTAATATAAATGTCAATTTTGTTCTGTTTTTAATTTTCTATAAAAAACTGAATGCAGGTTGTTAATTTATCATAAGGCTTTATGCTAATCCATGTGTGCAGTAAAACTACTAGTGTGATAAAAGAGGAAATTCCATTTACTTTAGCCAGTCAGGGCCAAGCTTCTTGAGCTGGTGACAATCAGACACCACTTCCTTGTTTGTCTACAGTGATGGAGAATTCAAAAGGCATTTGGTCACTAAGCCCTATTCAGCATTTAGGAGCCAGGAGGGTCTTGACGCTCATGAACTACTGAACGGGCTCATCTGGCAGTTTGCTTCCATCAGGTTAGGAGTGTGGGATGCGGAGACTGAGTCTTACTGTTATTTCTACCATCATCTCACCCATAGAGATTCTTTCAGCCCTACATTCAATTTGACCAGTATAGTTGTGTATATTTAAAGTACACAATATGATGATTTATATGTTTGTATCTACACACACACACACATTGTGGAGTGATCACTAAGATCAAGATAAACACATCCATCACCTCACATAGTTAACTCTTTTTTAGTATGAGTGCTAAGATCTACTCTCAGCAGTTTATTAACTATAGATACCATACTGTACATTAAACCCTCAGAACTATCCATTTTATAATTGGAAATTTGTACCTTTGACTTATTTCTCCTTATTTTCCTCTCCCCCCAGCCTCTGGTGACCAATATTTTATTCTGTTCTATAAAATTGGCTTTATATTTTTAGATTCTACATGTACATAATACCATACCTACTGCTACATCTTAAATAGCTTTGAGGATGTAAATCATAGAACTGCATTAGAATAGTAAAACTGGGAATCAAATTTAAAGTCTATATGTGAATGTTGAATCAATGTGGTAACACCATGTGATAGAATACTGTACACATGCAGTGACTTTTTAAAAACTGAGTTACATGAAAAGATGTTTGCAACATAGAGAATGAGAATAACTTTTTAAAAATCTTGTCCTGTTTTTTAAGAAGTATATGCATAGGCAACAGTGTGGAAAGCTTATGTTTGGTTCATAGATCTTGCATGCATTTTTCTTCTAACAGCCTACATGGATTTTCTGATTTTCTATAACAATACGTATAAATTTGACATTTAATAGTGCCACACTGAGCTCACAAAGTAGATCCCGAAACAAGAGCTTGCATGCAGTTAGTTGATTTTGGTAAGCAATCCCAAAGAATAGGAGTGAGAATGTGGAACCGTGAAACAGGGATGGCAGGAAAGCCAAATCAAAGACGTGGGTATGTTATTAAGCTCATCACCACTGTGGGAAACTCAGATACTATCACAAGAAACCTCTCTAAGCAGCCTACTAGAATGAACTTAACTCTCTACCTAAAGAGTCTGCCAGAGGAACATAAGACAGGAGGATTTATCACGGCTTTCTTTCCCAATGGTCCAGGGTGTTCAGTCTCTCCTGTTTCCAGGTTTGCACATTTGTCAGAGGAGGTAAGAAGGTTGCCGCAGGCATCCCACTGGCTACAACAGAGAAGCCTCGGGGCAGAAAGCCAGAGCTATGCAGAGCAGCTGATGTGATGTGCTGGCATGTAACTGAAGTGACAAAAGGCCAAGTGAGAGGGTGAGCACTGGGACACCAGAGGTGTCCCTTATATAGCTTCATATACGTTTAGAGATTAAAATACCTTGTTCTTTAAGTCATGACTCTTGTTACTTAGAACAAAGTTTAACTTTATTTTTTTTTTAGAGTAAGATCTGTTGTAGTAAAAAAAGCCAAAGGGAAGCCCCTGAAACTACCCACCTCCCCATTCAGTCAAGATAGTAAATGAAAAAACGTATTACATCTCAGAGGGCATGGCAGAGGTTAGAGTCACCCTCAAAGATCTGGAAGTTGAAGGGGCGGTTCTATTTAATTTTGGTTCTCGCATCTATGAAGACCAGATGGCGGATGATTGTATACTACTGGAATTTAACACAGGGGTAGCTGCTGGGCTGGACATGTTATCTTGATTAGAGCACATTAATAAGGCCTCAAGCACATAGCATGTTGATATATTCTTTTCCGTACCAATCAAAAAGAAAAACCAAAAGCCGTTTTTATTCACATGGAATGACAGCAGTATATTTTCACAAGATTGCCCCAGGACTATTTTATTAATAATTCTCCCATTTTCTGTCACAGGGACCTGTACTATCTGGACATTTCAGAAAAATTACATTGATCCACCATTTGAAAGATACATATTAAATGAGCAAGATGTGTCATGTACTCTAGATACCTTGATAAGACATATGAGGGCTGTCAGGAGAAAAAATCCAACCACAAATGCCTCTATTTTTTATATTACATGGCTGGATTCTTTCTGGACAGCCCTCGTATATAATCCAGAGGGTGAGAAGTTACCACGACAAAGACTCAGAGTTCTGCCAGATGAGTGCAGCACATGTCAGGATATCCCCTCCCAAGTCAAGGGTAGGTTACTGTGTCTTTCACTTGCTACCTATACGAAAGAAGCACACCACTTGTTAGGCCACCCTAGATTTTGCTTGCAGAACAGTCCACACTGATGCACACTGCTTCAGCCCACTTCTAAGGTGACTTGTAAGGTTGCTGGCTTTGGAGTGGAGTCCAGAGCAAGAGAGGGCTCTGCAGCAGGTCTAGTTTTGCATAAAGGCAGCCTTACTGCTCAGTTCATGCAACCCAGCCGATCCCATAGTAGCAGGGGTGCCTGTGGAAGAAAAGACGCCATGTGAGTTCTTTGGCCAGTTGCAGTGAGAGGACTGCAATGCAGATCTCCGAGGTCCTCAAAAACAAGGTTGTGCCTCCTGCTGCAGAGAACTGTAATCCGTTGAAGATGCCGCTCTGGGCAGGCCTTGATACAATGTGAGGACCTCACTGTGGGATATCAAGTAACCCTGTGTGGCCCGAACTGCTCATCATGAGCAAGAAGTTCTCAAATCCTCAAGGGATAATGTTAGGTGGACCCAGGAGAAAACAGTTTTCTGTTAGTTTTGAGGCCATTTACAGAGTAAATGTAGGCCTATGTTCAGACTATGTTGTTTCAACTATTTTAAATAAAGAGAGAAGACCCTCAAATAGTGAAACTAAGGAATGACAACCACCCAAGTTCTGCAAACCCATTCCTTTGTCATGTTTGCCATGTATTGAAACTACTATATTTTTCTGTGTATAATAAGACAATACTTTGTTCTAAAATTGTTAGACCAAAAATTGGAGTTCGCCTTATACACGGAAGAAACCCAAGCATTGATTTCTTAATGTTAGATTAGAAAAGTAGGAGTCATCTTATACATGGGGGCATCTTATATACAGAAAAATATGGTATGTCTTTTGGCCCAGTGGAAGTGAAACTACCCCACCCATTTATGTTTCCTGCATCAGGCTTAAGTCTGATTATTTAGAGATTTTTGATAGACCCAGATTATTTCACTTTCTTTTAGACTATACAGAATGAGTTTGGTTCTTTACATTAGCTTGCTGAACTATTTGGTGTGAGGGCGCCTACAAGGACAGAAAGAAATTGCCTGTAGAGATAAGTGTCTGTGATAGAAGAACCCTTTTCTGGTCCTATCCAGATTTCTCCCCCTTCTCAGTACGCAGTGAAGAATCAACCCTCCCTGTGGCACTATTAGCAGCAAAAAGAAGCCTTCTTGTGTGATAAAAGGGGAATGCGATGAGGGATTATGGAATACAAGTCTTCCCCTAAACAAAACTTGCAATGAAATCTAACCAAATAATGTTTTCAGTTCAGCAAATTGAATTTTCCTGTACTTGCTTCTGATTTAGTAAGTGGTCAGAACTAGCTCTAAAATACAGTGTTTGGCAGAAGTAACACCCCTTTTTTTATGAGCTGGTCATCTATACCAAATCTTTTATTACGAAATCATAAACATATAATTCTATAACATAGCAATATCACACTCAAGCACACTATATGACATTTTAGCTGAAATGTTCAAATTGCTGTCCATCTCATGCAAGACAAAGCAAGCCTTTTGGCATTAAGGCATTACTTCTGCTAGACCCTGTATATGATGTGATGAAATACAACGGGCCTTACTCCTATTGGTTATTTATTCTGTTTGTGCTCCCTCCCCTGTTCCAAGTCCTGGTTGAATTCCTCACTTCCTCCTATTTCACCATGAACTGGGCTTAGTAACTCATCCGAATTAAATTTTATGCATTGCACTGATAGTTTTATACACTACTGAGAACTCCAGGCCCTATAACTGTCAACAGCAAAACAAACAAACAAACAAAAAACTTCCCCATAGAAGGGCAGCCTCAGCGAGGATTAGAATGGCCTTGGTTCATCTTCAGAACAGCTAATCCCTCTTGCTAACTTTGTCTTCTATACAATCCTAGAGATTTCTAAAGAGTTCTGTTCTTCGAGCATTTTTAAATCTGCTCCTAACATGTTTTAATTTCACAGAGAGTCAGGCCTTTGGCTAGTTGTAGCCTTCTGTTTTGAGGTTGTTTTTAGGATACACTAATTTGAAATTAATCTTTATGCTCATTAATTTTGTTGGCAAACAATGCAGAATTATGTTGACATTTTTCTATGAAAGCAGGATTTTCTTAAAATTAATTATATTAAAACCCAGATAGTAAACTTGTAGAGCACATTTCTGTAAATGCTGTTTAAAAATCTTTCTCATTAAGCAAGTTATATTAACTGGATTTCCTTCACAGCAAACTGGTGAAAGGAAGGAGAAAAAAATTACATTCTGCATAATAATTATGTATCATAAAGTTGCATTGTAAAATCACAAAATATTTGAAGAGATGGTGCTACAGATTTCTTCAGATAAGGTTTTCTATTTTGGTTCCTAACAAAAGAACTGATGCCTGACATTCTGTTCCTGACCTAAGAACTTCTAAGTTCCTTTAATTTCAAAAATAGAGTAAGACTCACCTGATTTCCAGATCCTTTCCAGTGCCTACCAAATTTCCTTTCTGGGGTACCCCTATGCTTCTCAATTAACACTTCAAAACATATTTCTCAGAAAAGCCAGAAAACAAAAACAGAGAGAGGCCTTGTAAGGGAATGGTCAAGAGCATTTCAACTGATGCCAGGGTAGCTGGGATGGCTCAGTGTGTTAAACACTTGTCTTGCAGCCCTGGGGTCTGAGGATCGAATCCCGGCCCCAGCCTGTGCAGACCCATGTGCTGAACTGAGGGGTGACTCTCAGTTCCGTTTTCGCCGGAATGAGCCTCCCACGTGGGAGGCCCCTGGTTTGGCCCCTAGCTCGTGGTGGTGTGTCTCCCATGCAGGGGGGCCCCTGGCCAGTATCCTGCCCTGCATGATCCCCTGCCCACCTATATTGAATGAAACTATGTCGAAAACTGATGATGTACAACTGTGGAGACTGCTCTGGGCCCTCCCCTTCTCTTTGTCTCTATCAAAAACAAAAAAATAAATCTTTAAAAAATAAAAAGAAAGTAAACTAATGCTAGACTAGCTCTACCACTTACTACTTGTGTAACAATGGGCAAATTGTATAAGATCTCTGTGCTTCATTTTCCCACGCATAAAATGGGGATCGTAATAGCAGGTACCTCATAGATTTATGAGGTGGAGTAAATTAGTTCATCTTTATAGAGTGCTTAGAATACTGCCTGGTAGGTGGTAAGTACTATATAAGGGTTGTTGGGTAAATTTTTTTCTAATGAAATCTAATCCTGACTTACTTTTTCTCTCCAAATTGGAAGTATTTTTAACCCATAAATCCAATAGAAGAAATTGTTAGTAATTTTAATGCCTTTTATATGAATAACATATCTAATAAGTTTCATCACAGTTTATAAGTAAACTAGATGTCTGACAATAAGCAAATTGTTAAAAATATCAAGATATTTAATTTTTAAATGAATAGAAATTTATTTTCTATATGTGCTTAAATGAAAAAAGCAGCTACATAAAAATCCTATATTATGATTCCATTTTTATTCAAACAATATGTATTAAATAAGACAAAAAAATGTGAATAGGTAGACATCAAAATGTTCATAGTAGTTATTTCTGGGTGAAGAAAAAAAGGATGAATGGTTTTTACTTCCTTCTTTTTCAAAATCTGTATCTTCTAAATTACCTCCAAAAATATTCAATACTTACAATTAAATGGAAACTAAAAAAGAAAAAAATCAGTATACTATCATCAGTACTATCATTAGGAAAATTTCACTAGATCACTTTTGATTTTGCCTTTCTTCAAGTGTGACTTTGTCCTCAAGCTTAGTTGTTTCTTTTCCAAACTCATCTGTGAGTTTGTGGTTCTTTCTTCAGTCTCTTTAATGTGTTCAACAGACTTTTAAGTAAATGAATCAGTCTTTGGGGAATGGATAAATCAATAGACTTCAATTTGAGGGATGTCAAATTGGAGGGTAGTCAGGTAAGTTTTGTTCTCCCACAAAACTGAGAAACCAATTTCTGTCTCTTATTGAACCAACTGTTAGCCTACTAATTCATACATTTTTTTTTAACCACTGGAAATATTTATTTCAACCTTGCTAACTATGCAACCATTCTCTCTAGCTACCTTACTTCTTTTGTCCCTCAGAGGAATTCCCCATTGAATTGTTGAAAACTTTCTACCTTGCTTCCCTAGAATATATTAACAGATCAAGAGGGGGGAAAGGTCTAAAAAGAAGATGACCTAGATTTCCAAAATGAAAAAAATTTTCTTCACCCACAATGGAAATATTACAATATATTTTCCTAAAGTGATAAGATGGTAGGAAAACAAGTATTTTTTCTCATTTAGAAGTATTGAATAAAAGGTATAAAAGATGTCAAAATCTTTCTTAGAAAATCTACCAACCAAGATTCAGTAGAGAAAGCCCAGAAAACTACAAGGAGGTTTTAAAAAAATATATTAAGGCAGAGCCTCTTTTTCTTGTAATCTAATTTCTCTATTAACTGAAAGGTTCAATGAAGCTTTCTATTTCAAATCTTATAGTATAAAGACAGTTTATAAACCACTAATACTGGGTTAAGAAAATATTTTACAGAAGGCAACAGATAGGCCTTTCATGACATATAAAAAGACAATTATATTTTGGAAAAAAACCAAATGGATCTAAGAATAGAAAGTATTAACTCTAATCTATATAAAGAATTTTTGACATTTTTTTTTGAAAGCTGGGGTGTTTCATATGCTTTATGATATTCTGTTTTCCTTAAATTTTTTGGCTTTTTATCTCCTTTTGCTAAATCTATAAGAAAGATTTTAAAGATATTCTCTTATAGTGCCTAAAAAGTTAACTTCAAAATTTCTCCTGCCCCTATCTCCCCACACTTCCAGGAATGCATTGTAATTACTTTCATGTAAGATTTTTCATTCACCTGTGCATTTATTTATTTATTTATTTATTTATTCAACAAATACTATTGGGTGCTATGTTTCATTCCATGGATTAGGCTCTGGGGAAACAACGGGAGCACAAGCAGATGTAGCCCCTGCTCTTACAGAGCTGATTGTCAAAGGGACATTCAGATATTAATCAAATAACCACACTAATGGAGGTGTAACTGTGAACTGAGGTTCATGTTCTAAAAAAAGCATACCATCCTAGAGAGTGTAAACAGGAACCCACCTAGACCAGAGGGATAGGTTGGGCTTCTCTGGGGAAATAGCACATTAAGGACCAAAACTGGCTGGACCTATATGCAAGATTTAATCTCTTTTTATAACAACATTGTGGTAAGCCAAACAAACAGCCTATTTACTCAAACTAAAGGTGAGCAGGACAAAATTTCATCTTGGCACTTTCTCTATCAAAAGTGTTCCTTTTCATCTGATAGGCAATACTTATTTTGGCTCACCTAAGCATTCTACATTTGAGAGGTGGGTTTTTTGGGTTTTTTTTCTGGCTATTTCCACAAATTATCTAAGTGAGATAAAAGAGTGAAAAAATAAAATTCCAGCATTTTTTAAAATCATTTTGCTTCTCTGTCAACTGAATTACCCTTTTGAAATATCTTCTACATATAAAAAGGGTGTTTTATGAGTTTTTATTTTAAATTTATTTTGTAAAAATGACTGTTATACATGGAAACAACCAAAATGCCCTTCGATAGATGACTGGATAAAGAAGATGTGGTACATTTACACAATGGAATACTACTCAGCGATAAGAAATGATGAAATACAGTCATTTGTGGCAACATGGATGGACCTAGAGACCATCTTATTAAGCGAAATAAGTCAGACTGAAAGAATCCGGAAAAATATGACCTCACTTATAG
>PVKE010038382.1:0-15464 GCA_004027555.1 Craseonycteris thonglongyai
TGGCTCTGCTTCACCATCTGAAGGAAGAGAGTGTCATGGCAGAAAGGATGGGACTTTCACTTCCCAGTGCACAGACTGCAAAGATTTGCAAGGTCTGCTGGAAAGTCAGCAGAGAAATGCTTCTCAATAGAAGAGGGTTGTTTGCTTCTAATTGAGGAAGTGGGGCGGGGGGGAGGCAGAGGGAACCTGTTTCAGTACTAGAAGGAGGCAGCGTTGCACACTATTCCTCCCCTCATACTAATGACATTGTGCAGGCCAATAAAAATGACCAGCAGTAACCAAGCAAGGAAGGGACATAATCTAATAGGATAAAGTAAGGAAGCTGGGCATGTGAGGGGGTGGGGGAAACAGAAGATTCTGGAGAAAAACGGACAGCTCTGCATAGCTCCTAACTCAGCCTCCAGCCTCTCCTGCACCCCTCCCCCCACCTCCCAGGCCCTGAGAGTTTGCTGGGCTGCACCGTGGGTGGTGGTGGGGGCTGGGGATAAGCTGGGTCACCGCAGAGCAAACGCTGGGCTTTTTCTGGCAGAAGGTGAGGCTACACACTGAATCAGCAAGTCCTGGAGGTGCCCTCATGGTACGCACACCTTTCCTGGTGTGTGACACGGGGCACGTCTCAGAACAGTCAGCGGCCCAGCGTCCTGAGCCCCACTCAGGCCCCTGAGAGCAGTTCTGCACCCACTGCTCCCCTCCAGCTGCCTGGGCAAGTGGTGGTGTTGGCACCACCCCTGTGAACACAAGCTGGGTTCAATACGTGTTGAGTGGGGAAGACGACACACCCCGCCGGGGGTCCAGGGAACAGGGTGCGTCTCACAAACAGTGTGTTAGAAAGAATCCACAGGATTTGCGCTGTTAGGTGATTTGGGGAAAGGTTTAAGGAAATGAAGCTTTGCTGTGGATTAGACGAAGTGTCAGGAAGCAGGGGTCATTCTAGGCTTAAATCTCTGAGTCCATGTGATCAAGAAGGACAGAAAACAATATTAAAGTGAAGCATCAGGACTTGACATCTGAAAAGGTTCCCAGGACAGTCCAGGCCAGAAGGCAAAGTCAGCACCACTGGTGGGTGATGGGACGGGCCCAGGTGCGCACTATCCTTGGACTGAGCTCTGCACAGGTCAGATAATACTAGTTTTATACTACCTCCTGTAATGCCGTTTATCACAGTGTTAAAAACCTCACACAAGCATATTACTTAAAAAAAAAAATTTATTTGTTTTTTGAGAGAAGATAACAGAGAAAGAAAAATAGAGAGAGAGAGAGAGAGAAGGGGGGAGGAGCCAGAGTAGATTCCATAGTTGTATGTCATCAGTTGTGACATGGTTTCATTCCACCAGGTGGACGTGGGGCCACATGGGGCGGGAACTGAACTGGGACCTCCTGCATGGGAGGTGAGAACATTTGCTGCTGAGCCATCCCTGCAGTTACCAGTTGCTCTACAACACAATTCAGCATATGGGGCTGCATGGGTTGAGGCCCGAAATTGAACCCCAGACCTGAAGATTTCGAGACAAGCTCTCAAATGCTGAGCTATCCCAGCATCCCACACACATGTTACTTTTTAAACTTATTGGGGAAAATGCCACTTTTAGAGAATATATAGTAGAGTATTACTATACCCTCTGTTATGTCAACTGTCTCCTGACTGTGCATTTGTGATATTCTATAAGTATTTTATTGGTGTATGCAAGAGATCAAATGTCTAGGTTCCAAACTTAATTAAGTTTAATTGAAAAAGATAATATTTCAGCTATAGAAGTAGCCATAAACATTGAAAATCTTATAAACAATTTAGCGTCCAGAAAAAACAAAGTGTTTGTAACTACCGATATCAAAAACCAACTGAAAATATTAGTAGATTCAGGAGAAATTAATGAGGCTAAGTTTTCTGAAGTAGTTGAGAATTTCTCTGAAACCAGCTTAGAATATATCAGCAAGTAGAAATGCAGTGTAGGAAACATTGAGAAGTTCAAGTGGGTGCTAAGGAAGACACCTGAATGGAGACACACACAGGACAGCCTGAACAAGGAACTCATCACACACAGAAACAGAAGAAACTCCTGTATTTGATCAGTGAATCCTCATAAAAGCTACAATTATGAGGCAGTTGAATACATGGAATAAAGAAAACATTTCTGTCTCTGATAGATGAGTAAAGATTTTTTTCTGAAATGAGAGAAAAACACAGATTTTCAAGACTTTTTAATATTGTGAGGCTTATTCTTTGTCTTCCAGGAAGTACAGCACCTGTCGAAAGAATATTTTCTGTTATGAACAGTATGTGGTCAAAGGAGAAATCTAGATTAAGTGTTAAGACAGTGAGGGCTGTTTTCATTGTAAAACAGAATTTTGTCATGGAGTGTGAGTTTTCTAAGGCGTTGAAAGACCGAAATTTGCTGGGTAAGTTTGTTTGGAGAAATACTCATAGGACGATTGTGGAGAAATTTATAGTCTCCCTCTACGTCTAAATTTTTGTGTGAGTGCTGTCACTAAAGAATAATTGTTAGCTCCATATGTTCATGTAATAAAACTTATTATCTTCCTTTTTCATGCCAATATCCCATTTTTATCTCAAGGAAATATGGCCAGCCTATTTATGATCCAAGGACTAGACTTGGGGACAGTGTGTATTCTCATCCAGTTTAATTTAATTTGCACAGTAGTTCATAGCAGTTACAGTTACATGAACTGATCTATGCCATTGCAAAAAAGTATGATTTTTCTATAATTATAACTGCCTTTATAAATGATGATAATTGTTTTTTAAAATAAGTTAGTATTCTCATAATAGCCCTTCTCTTTTTTGTTGGTTGGTCAAGCCAGACTATTTTCATTATACTTTTAAACAAAGAATCAAATCTTGGGTTTCTCTTCTGGGCTTAATATAACTTCCAGTTTCAATTTTTTTTTTTCTGATTTTTTTTTTTCACTGTTACAATTAGCTTTTTTTGCAAGGGATGACTGATTTGTTGATTTTCTAACTATTTTAATTACTTGGCTAGGTGTTCCATGGAGAATTTTATCTTCTTCTTAAAGTCTGGATTAATGTTGCACATTATACCCTTACCCACATCCCCTGCCCCCTGAAAGGTCATCGGTTTTCTCTCTGGTGTTTCCATCATCTCTAGAGATCGTTCTCTTGCTTTGTGACGATGAAGTTTGTACACTTAATTTTTGTGCTGGAATTGGATCTTGCACTCTGACCACATCTGAGACGCACAAAGGAGCCACCAACGTGAGCGGTTGTCCCAGCTTCTGCCACCAGGACACGATCCCCTCAGGGGTAACATAGGAACGTGCTTCTTCACGTCTTCTTAAGACGAGGCCCTCAGAAAGACACCTCCACAGCCCTGAACTTCAGCAACGGTGAGTTAAAAGGACCAGATCTCCTCCAGGGGCCTGAGAACTTCACCCTCAGTGCACATTAGAGTCTCGTAAACACGTCTTCGAGAAGACCAGCGCCTGGGTCCCACATGGATCAGATCCTGGGGGGCGGGGCCAGCTCTCAGGCTTGCTGTCACCTGTGACCAACCAGGTCAGGGAGCCAAGCTCTCCAAAGTTGATCCAGCAGCTGTCACCCCCCTTCATGACACCTGGGACAGTGAGGCAGGCAGGGCTGGCACCAGTGGCAGAACAAACGGTGGCCCAGGACCACGACTGAGGGCCCACTGCATGAACGGGAGGCGTGGTGTGACCAGACTTGAAGCCCAGTGTTACCACCTCGGGACTGTTTTCTTGGACTTCTCTTCCAGCGCAGGACAAGCTGGTAAGGACAATGCTTTTACAAACCTGGTTATTTTGAAAAAGGTATTGGGCTTGTTTTTCTTAAATTATTTTGTTGTTTTTTCCCATCTTTCTTTCCTTTAGGAGTTCTTAGGACTTGGGGGTTATGGCTCTTTGGCAAACTTTCAAGGCTGTTGATAAAGTTGTTAAATTGCACTGCTGCCCGGATTATGGAAGTTGAGTTACCTGCGTGCTGGGTCTCTTTCCCCAGTTCTGTAAGTCTGCGCGGTTACCTTTATTCCCCTTCATGACTTCCATTTGTAGCTGAGATTCTGACTGTAGTTTGTCCTTCACATACTGAAACGAAGTCTTTCAGGCTTTTTAGTAGGAGGGAGCCCAAGGCCCTGAGCCGGCCCTGCAGCGTTGGATGGCACTGCCCTGTCCTGGGGCCTCCCTTCCTTCCTCAGGCAGGTGGGTGAATGCGGGGCGGCCCTGTAGCCAGTGTGGGCGTGGGGGAAGAGGTCCCTGGACTTCTGCTTGTGCTGTGCCCCTCCTTCAATATTAAATCACTCTTCTGCATCTGGAGAGCTTGCTATGAGACTGTGCTTGCTTGCTTGCTTTCCTTACTTTCCTCCTCTCTCACTTCATTCTTCCTTCGTGTCCCTCCCTTCCTGTCCTTCTGTCTTTTGTTCTTTCTCTGCCTATTGTATTTAGCTGGAACACCTGGGCTGAGGAACCCAGCTGCTTGTTTGGGACAATGGGAGGTCCGCATTGAAATCTCTGTGTTAATTCTTTCTTGACCTCTGAGCTTCTGGATTCATAGATCACAGCAGGACCCAGAGCACTTCAGAGGGATGACTGTAGTAAGAATTTGTGGGTGATGACAGTTTGAGCACGCGCTGCCTGGTCGCCTCTGGGTCCACGCCCTTGTGCCTTAGCCTGCCTGCCGGCCCATGCGTCTATCCCCACCAGCAGCTTTGGGCTCCCGCCCTGCGCGTGCTTTCTCAGCCTGATGCTCTAGTTGCTGGTGGTGAATGGAGCCCATGTCCCCTTGTCATGAGCTGTGCATGACACCCCACATTGCCCATCCAGTTCCGGCCCCTCGGTCTATGTTCATATTCGTGCCTGCATTGCGTGCGTATTACCAATGATGGGCAGATCTGCTTCCACCCACATTAACAAGTGCCTGTGAGTCCCTGGCCACACTCCTCCTGTCACTGTGCATGGGCACGTCTTTCCCCCAGGAATTACTCTATTCAGGGTTGAAATGGGGATGGGGGAAGCAGAAAGGAGCAGCCCATTTTCAAATTACACCTAGTTTGTTACTGGGGAACAGTCAAGCCATTGTTATATTCTGAAACAAGAGCCGTCCCGCAAGTACCGCGAGGTTCGAGCCCCAGTACGTCTTGAAATCCTCAAGCCCAGGCCTCAGTTACCCACGATGAGCAACGGGACGAGGCAGCTCTGAACTGCGCATGGCTCTGCTGTCTTCTGAGACCACTGCAGAGAGTGTGGCTGGTCTGTGTCACTCGGGTGTTTGAAGTAGTGGCATCTGTTGGCTTTCTTCTCGTGAACACTCTTCCCGACTCCCAGCCCTGTTCTTCTGATGGTACTGACACCACCCCCCACTCCCAGGATGGACAGACATGGCTCACACTACCGGCCAGTCAGAGCCTTGCCGTCCCGTGGCCAGTGGTTGGTGTGGGCTCAAGCCATTTGTGAAGTCGTGCCCCTGAACTCTGCCACCTGGGCCTGTGCGTTCCTTGGTGCTTCAGCGGTTTGGATGGGGTGGCTGCCGGCTGCAACCATGAGTGGCTGATGGTTCATCCATGGGACTGTGCAAAGCCGGCACCAAGGACACAGGAGCACCTGACCCCAGGCCTCCTCTCTGATTCCCTTCCAATCTGGGCCTTTCTGGGCCTCTTTTTCCTCCACTGTAATAAGTCCTATCTCGTAGTTATATGTGTCACTTTTCAGATCCAGTTCAGATGCATCCCAGCTCTTTCCCATCAACACCCAGGGCTCTGCAATGGCCAGTCACACCAGGTCCACCCTCAGGATTTATCTATTCATCGCCCATCTCCTCCCCACTCACATACGCCCAGAATGTAAGTCCCAGGAAGATGACAGTTCTTTCTGTTCTGTCACCTCCAGCCCGCCAGCAGTTAAGGCCTGAGAGTACAGCTGTGCTCAGCACCCACAAACTTGCTAAGTGGGAGGCACAGATGGGCGACCAGCAGACTTCCAATCCCACCACGTGGTGGCAGCATGCGCCCAGCCAAGGGAAAGTTCTTTACAGGCGAGGAGACGCGGGACCTGGAGAGCTGACCCACCAGGCACCTCGCTTTCCACCCTTTCATATCTGTCTAGAGAACCCACACGCAGCGAAGACCAGCCACCAGACCACTGACAAGGGCGTTAGGACTTTAAACTCTCCCTGCCTCACTGGTCCTGGCTCCAGAATGGGCACATTGCTATTCTTTCAAAATCTTTGGCATCCTTTAAAATCTGGATGCAAAATAATTTAAAGGGAAAGGTTTCAAATGTTCCAGAAATAAAATGCTCAGAAAACTGTTAGAAGTCAGGATAGAGACCAACGTTTTGAGAGGAAGTGAGCTAAGGCTGGAGTGTTAGGACCTTCTAGTTGACAGACATATATTGGTCAACTCTCATTTGCCCAACTGTGCTGCTAAGCATTAAGTGGGGATATGTAACAAACTGGCACACTCCTTGTCACAAATAGGTTTCAATAATTATTATTGATAATAAACCGCAATTGTAAGGTCCTTTATTTTTTAAATAAATTTGTCCATAAATTTGGGAAGACAAAATGAATACACAAACCAGAAATAAAGTGCTAAAATTCAGTAGTTCACACAGTTTAAAAAAATTTAAGACATTGGCATAGAAAAGGGAAGGAAGGAAACGGTGTGGAGAAGGAAGACCTGAGTTCAAATCCTGCCAGGTCTCTGTCAGTCCCTTGTTCTTTACGTGTCTGGTCTCAGCACCTGACTGGTGCTCCATAAATGTTTCTTGAACCAATGGATGCATTTGTAATGCTAGAATGGCAATAATACTGGTCTCTGTGATTGCGAGGATTAGAAGAGATCTTAAATTCGAACAGGCTTTGTAGTTCCTAAAATGCTGTGCTGTGTTGTGTATTATTATGAAAGGCCAACTACATGGCCAAACAGTAAGAGGCCTGAATAGAAATGGAGGGGTCCCTGTGCCCGGGAGACCCCAGAGGTGGGGTGGGAGGCAAAGCTCTGGCTTCCTTCTCCATCACTCCCTGCAAATGTGCCAGGAGGTGCCCACCCAGAAACGGGGGCAAATCTTGTCCTCAAGGGGGCAGATGTGTTCTTATTGGGGAGCAAGCCCCGAAATACTTCCCTCACAGCTAGGTCCTCTCCAGAGAGCTGAGAGTTGTTTTCTACCAAACTGGAACTGATCATATTTCTGAGAGCTGAGAGGACCCCTTCCACACCACCTCCCCCGCCACCTCCCGACACACACACACACATAGTAACATCCTTAGGAGATAAGCTCTCAATCCATCCAGGATCTTATTATTGCCTCTATAATTATTATAGTTATGACTATGACAGTCATTATAAGGAGAGTCATCCATGTGCAGTAAAGCGAAGGAAGGAGGGGTCGCTGGCTCTGAGCAAAGTTACAAGGGAGCAAATAGGGAAAAATATCCATAGCTCCACTCGTGCTTCCTCCCAGCGCATGGGGAGCTGGGCACGAGCAGCAGAGGCGAGCAGAGCCGCCCTGCATTCGGAGAATAGCCCGGCTCTGCCCACACTGCCTTCCCAAGGTCTCTAGTACCCTCACGTCCTCTCTGTCTCCTCTGGGGCTGCCCTCACCACTTCCTGCCTGGCTTATTGCAGCACCCCATCACCCACCACCCACCCAGCCTGTGGGCTGTCCCAGTCCCTCTAGTGCCACCCCCATAGCTGCTATCAAGTCACTCCCCTGTTCAGAGTCAGCAGGAGCTTCTCACTGCGTAGAGATGTTCGAGTCTTCCTCATAGAAGGCTGTCCTCTATCTATGCAGCCCTCCAGCAGAAAGACGGGCCCACTGCACCTGCACACACATGCCAGTCCCTTACACCCCACTTCTGCCTATCCTCAAGTTGTCCTCTTATCCTGACTCTCTGCAATGACCTCACCATCCCTGCAGCTGTCTTCCCAAGGCCTTCAGAGCCGGCTCAGGCCACCTCCTCCAACTATGTCCAGTGCTGAAATTATTTTCTCCTTCATCTCTACTCTGGATACCCTGCTTTGGGTTTGAGATACGAAGTTTATACTATTATTCCATTCCAAGCTACAGTCCCTGTACCTGAGTCACCTCCCACTCTCAGATTTAACATCAAGAAGTCATTGGAGCTCAATGAATGCCTGGTGCGGTGAGAGTGCATTTTGTCACCTTCCTTTGATTTGTTCTCACAAAGGCTTTGTGAGACGCGTGCATCAGTGTAATAACTGTGTGCGCTGCATGTGGGCAATCAGAGGCCAACCCCCAAGGGATGGAACCGTGCACAGAACCGTGTACGTGAGGAGCAAGGCCCGGCCTACCCACGTGGTGCTCTGTGGTGAGGCAATGCTTTGGCCGACTGCAGTGGTTCATAATGTTACATGCCACATAGTGAATAAAGATCATGGTTTCATCATTGCAGCTTATACGATCCCGGGAAGTTTCTTGACCTCTCTGATTCTGGTCCTTCACAGAAATGCAGAGGATACAATGGATAATGTCACCTACATCCCATGACTCAGGCAGGAACTGAGACAGAGATAGAGCTTTGCTGTTACACTAGCACTCAGAGCGCTGGAAACAGTGCACTTGGGTTTCCCTTCTGGGCCTGGGAACCACACCGTCTAGGAATGGGGAGGAGAAGGAGAGGCTGGGAAAACATCCCCTGGGTGTCTGAGCACATTCCCAAGATGCCAGGCCCCCAACAGCATTTCCCAAGCGGTAAGTCACTGTCACCCGCCCCTTGCCTGGGACAGTGCGCACACTGAGCTCCTCCCACAGGCCACTGTCTCCTGTTCTGAAGCCCCATCAGAACCCTCACTAGCTGCTCGGTATCCCAAGAGCCAGGTCCCAGCTATGGTGACGGTAGGCAGAGAGGTATCTTTGGGCACATGGGAGGGATCCCGGGAGAGATTAGTACTAACTACAAGTGAGTCTGCTCACCCAAGTGGGAGGCAGAAGACAGTGAGACACAAAGAGGAAGTCAAAGGTGGCGGGAATCAGGCGGGACTAATTCCTAGAGGGTAACTGTAGCTCTTAGAGCTCAGACGCTGAAGTCAGGTTTCTGCCCTGTCACTTCCAACTGCTGGGCTTCCATGAGCCATTCCTCACCTGTGAAGCAAACGCATGGACTTGTGAGGTCGAAGGACGAAATGCAGTCAAGGGCTTACGTAGCACATTGCAAACAGTAAGCTCTCCCTTGGTTATAAGGGGGTTGGTGCTGATGGTAATTTGAGCCTAACACAGCCTGGGTGAATATTTTTGTTCCCATTTTCCATCCGAATAAAGTCAAGCTGAGGAAGTTAAATGTCTTGCTCAAGGTCACACGGTCACTCATGGCTGATCTTAGTTCCATTCTGTTCCTGCCCGGGGCCCTAGAAGTGCCCCAAATGCCCTAAGGAGCAGGAGCTGGGGGCCAAAGTGGACATTCTTCTTGGGAAATCAGAGGACAAGGAATTTCCAAACCTAGGAGGAGCTGAGCCTCTCAGCCTGGTCCACCAGTAAAACACTCCGAACCGTTACACAGAACTAGGGAAGAATGTGTCGGCCACACAAGTCTCTCTCGTCTACCTGCCTGAAATTGTCACCTTTTGCAAGATTTCACTACTCCTCAGATTTGTACAGCTGAGGTCATTTAGGTCACGGGAAGTCTCATTACAAGGGGCAGGTGCAATGTTTCTTCTAGAAGGATTCCAAAGTCTGTGGGTTCCAGCAGCCAAGACAGAAGGGTCCCAATCTTGTCCCCAGGGCTATGTCAGGAGGGCCCAAGCTGCAGGAGCCCCTTCCATGGGCCATTGTCCCCCTACATGAAGTACGCTCCATAGAAGAGTCAAGGCTGTGTCTATGGGCCAACCCATTCAGAGGCCAAGGCCAGGAACTGCACTGGTGTGTGTTAGGAAGGGTGACCCCAAGAGTAACAAATGACCTGCGGGAGTCATGAGCTGTGCTGTGACGTCATGAGGGGCTCACCTTTGACTTATTGGTGCTCTGGCCTCAGCATCTGTGATGGAGTAACAGGTGCTCCATGGAGACCTGTCAAATGAATGAGCAGAAGTCACCATTCTTGGAACCGAACTTAGTAACCCTCTGGCAGCCACTCTCTCCTTTGGTCCTCATGGGCGTGGGGATTACCCTGGGCACACGCTCTTATCCACAGACACATACAAGGCTCAGCAGCGGCATCCAGGGGGCAAGCAGGAGCACAAATCCCAAGAGCCCTCTACGATGCCACAGCGGGGGTGGGCATGGGGGGTGTCTGCTGTCCTGGGGGAAACTGGCCACCAGCCCCGCTCATATTCTGTGCGCCCACTGGTGGCATAGGACACAAGCCGGTGGATGGGCTCTGTGGAGGTGACCCGGAGGTCGGCACAGGCAGTGTGGGGCAGCAGGATGGAGCTGGGAAGCGGGTTCTCATGGGAGCTCCTAGCTGATTGCATGAGACAAGGAGCTAGGGCCTGTTTGAAATTTGGAAGTTGGCCCATGTCAATTGTTTCAAACTTGGGTGGGTTTCAGAATCATCACCTAAAGGGTTTATGAAAACACAGATGGCTAGACCTCACCCCCAACACTCACACACACATACACAGAGAGAGAGTCTCAAACCCAGCAGGGCAAGATGGGGCTTAAGGCTGTGTCTCTAACAAGGTCCCTGGTGGGGCTGATGCTGTGGACCCAGGGACCCCACTTTGAGAACCAGTGGTCTAAGTGATGACTACTAGAGTCCATTCCAGCTCTGAGATTTGAGGATTTAGTTTCCAACAAGTAAGAGGAGACATTTTCAGACATGTGACGGGGCTGTGGCCACAGGCAAGTGCCTGGCCCAACAGGGCTGCTCACCCCTGTCGTCCCAGTCAGGGTTTCTTCGCCTGTGCTTTTTCACTGGATTCTACATCTGAGACCATATTTCATGATGCCAGCTGCTGGAGCCTGTAATGAAATACTCTATGTGAAAGCATTTTGCAAATATGAAGTCCAAGGCAGAGAAGTATTTTAACGCCTATTATATTATTTGCTGCTTTATCTCCTTAGAGCAGGAAATTATGATTGAGAAAAAGAGATATAGCTGATAGGGGAGAGTTGAATGGGCTGAACTGAACTGATGTGAATTAGCTAAGAGTTGCATTGTCCCCACTCAGAGACACGGGACACTGAATGAGTGTGGAAGGGAACACTGTGCATTTAGACATTTGTGTCCAAAGACCAGGAGCCACGTGAGAGGTGGTCCTCCATGCCTGGGACCCCAACCTCTTCCCCAAACATGTCGGGCCTGTGGTCAGAGCATTTGGAGGGCAGGTCCAGGCAGAAGCTCAGGCGTCCGGACCCCTGGCCAGTGTCTCCTCCACCATCTCAACGTCTTCCCGTGGTCTTGGTGTGTCTTCCCTATAAGTGCTGTGGGGCACCTTAGACGTGGAGGCTTTCTGTCTGTCAGGTGTAGCTGCTCCTTCCAGACCCGCATCTCAGTGCCCCGTCCACACCCAGACACACAGAGAGCCACAGACTGACAGGCTGGCTGAGCGCCATTTGCCCAATAACAATACACAGAAACCCTGAGACTGCCAAGGCCCCTGCCCTAGAACCTGACTCTGAGGGCCTTGCTCTGGCTCTGTCGCCATGAGATGAAGTGTCTGAGGGGCCACAGGGACAAGCCCAGCGGGACGCCCTCCTCACCTAGACCACGCTCCAGCACACATGCCTCTGCCTGGCGGTGCTGAGGGGCGGCCATTGGGATGGGTGCCCTGGCACTGGGATGGCCGTACACCTACGCACGAAGCCCGTCAGGGCTCAAGTCTGAGCCGGGGCTGGGAGGCCCGGGTGGGCCCCAGACCTGCCTGCACAACTGGCTTAAATGTCAGCTTCACAAAGGAATTGCATTTTCTCTGATTGGGAAAGAGGATAAAGAGAAGTAAACAAGCCAGAGACCTGGCCAGGTCTCAGAACCTGCCTCTGAGTCTGGCTGGAGGGTCCCTGTGGGGGGTCCATGGCCTGCAGAGCCATGTGTCCCCCAGGGAGGCCCCACCCGCTGGTGGAGAAGTCCAAAGTCACTCAAGAACCCTTCTCAGAAGGGTCAGCCGCACTCTCCACCAGAGTTGTTTCAAGCCGAGATCCCAGGCACTCCTGAGGACGCTGGTGAGTGCATTGCACGCCGCAGTGGCGCCAGGCAGCCCGGGGTCCCGGTGACTTCAGCAGGCGCCCTGGTGGAGCCCCCTGGGCCAGGTGGTGTGGACACACCCGAGGCTTCGAGGCTGCTTCCTGAGGCACCACGGGGAAGGGAATGGCTGGGGCACTGAATTATTTCCAATCAAATGTCAGCGATAGGTTTGGGCTTGGCAATTCAGCCGAACAGCATCAGATGGAAGACACCCCAATGCACCCGACCACCGAGACCTCAGCGTGTCAGCGTGGATGGCGTCTTCAGCCATCCTTGAAGGTCTGCACCCTCCTTGGTGCACAGCTTCTGTGACCAGGCATTTACCTGAAAGCAGTAACAGGGCTGTGGCAAAGCTGTTCCCAGGATGGTTTTTACTGCTGTGTTATTTATTACATCAAGAGGTTAGAAACAACCCAAGCATCCAGGAGTAAGCAAATGGTTACACACTGGCGATACCTCCATGCAGGAAATTTGGCAGCCATTCAAAATGTGCCCTCAGAGACTGTTTATTTAGTGATTGGAGGAATGTTCAGTGCCAGTGGGAGGAAGGAGGGGGTACGAACCTAGAGTCCATAGGACTGATTTTATAAAGCACGTGCGTGTTCGTGCAATCAGAATGGGGGGACGCCCCAAAGTGCCCAGAGCACTCTTAGTATCAGCCACTGTTTAGGTGATGTTTTTTACACCCACTTTTCTTTTTTCTTTTTCTTTTTTTTTTAAAAGGTTAAGCAAAAGTTTATTGGTACACCCACTTTTCTATGTTTTTCAAATTTTCTGAAATTTGGAAATAGAGTATGTCCTCAGAGCAAATTGATCATAATCATAAAAAAAGTATGAAAAATCTTCCAAGAGCAGCTTTGTGCGGGACAGGTGATGCGCGGGGTGAACCAGCAGCTGGACCTGCACAGTGGCAGCGTCCCGGGAGGTGGGACTGTCCTGTCTGGGGCCTGCGTGGGCAGGAGGCGGACAATGGGGCTGCTGAGGATGAGAATCAGCAAGTGAAAAGCGAAAGGGACATTTCCTAACACCCCAAGCCTGGGATGTAGTCGAAATAACCCTTACTAACCTAAAGCTGGTAAGAGTGGGACCTGGGACCCGAACCCAGGACCTTTTGCCTCTCGGGCTGCGGTGGAGCCAGGCCTGCTCTAGACCCTGTTTGTATGTCTGGCCTGTATCCCTTCTGGATCAAGAAACATGTAGAAACCTTGCAATTTGTTCCTGGGACTTTTCTCCCACAGATTTGTGAAGCCTTAGGGTGGGGACCTCCCAGGATAGGAGTTACTCAGGAGTGGCTGGAACATGGCTGGAGTCTTAGATTCCAGTGTCCCTGTCACCAAGTGTCTCAGGGGCCATTCATCATGTGGATCAGAACTTCAGCTGATGGCCGTCCCTTCTACATCTGTGGAACAGTCTCCTTCCACCCCTGAGGCATGGGGCGTCCCCTCCCCTTCACCATCTCTCTCATCTGCATCTGATTCACTAAGGTGTCACAACACGTATGGCCCAGCTCCCTTGACAGGGGCCACCCCGCGTTTGCCAAGGAGGCCTCTGTAAACTGGGTACCATCGAGAGCCAGACTCCGAACCTGGGACAGCAACATGGCTGTCTCCCACCAGTGGACTTGTAGAGGGTTACATGAGGGAGTTCTTCTTTTTCCGAGAGACCTTGAAGGAGTCCCGCCACCACCACCACCACCCCCCCCCCCAAAGAAAATAAAACAAGCCACACATGCAATCGTTTTTAGAACTTTCTGAGCACTGGTGTGTTCTTGAGTTATCGGTTGAGGCTCTTTTCCCTCCTTCTCTTCGTAGCTATACACACACACATATTCACACACATGTGTACACACACACATGTATTTCCCAGAAAGGCTTGTGAGTGTCAACTAATGTGAAGAAATTCCCAGCTGGAGCCAACAGGAAAGCAGAGATGTTTCCAAGGAAGTCTGGAAACAATTATGAGTGGTGAACGTTCTCAGGGGACAGGCCCCACCCTGTGAGCCTACCGGAGAAAGATGTACAGTCTCTGTGTGCAGAGCAGTCTATTGAGAGATTCCATTCTGAGGGTCAATGTCACCTGTATAGTCTCCCATCTTGGAATCGGAGGTGGTGGGATCGGGTGGGAAGGTACCGGGAGTTGTGTGTTTTGTTTTCTGATTTCTAGGAATTTAAAAGTAGCCTTCAGTTTTCTTAAACCAAATCTTACTGCTCCTACATCTCCAGATGCTGCCCCTACATCTGAAGTATTTTCTGAGCAAAGGCACTGATTTGTGAGAGGCAGAAATGCCACGTTGGACCACTTCGCCCACAGGAGAGGCTTCATTGCTGATCTCGGGGATCTAAACACCCTGACAGCACGCCGTGGAGCTCCGTCCCTGTGACCTTAGGAGCTCATCTGATGTCTCTCCATGTCACTCCTGCTTTACAAAACGAGGGAGTGACCACCAAGACACCTCCCAGCCCAGGACTGTGTGATTCAACCTGACCCTGAATCTACCTCCACACGGGCTGGCGCACTATAGTTTGCCGGTCCCATTCCACGCCCTGCCCGTTTCACATAAAGAACACAGCCAGGCCCACTTGGATGTATGAGCCATGGCTGCTTTCAAGCTACAACGGCAAAGTGGAGCATGGTCAGCCCTCCATATCTGCAGATTCAACCAACTGCAGACCAAAAATATTCGGGACAAATAAGGCCCCTGATTGCTGACGTGCGCGACGTAGTCAGGACCAGCATGCCTGCGTCGGTGCTGGACATGTGCAACCTTTTTTTCTTGTCATTATTCCCTAAACAATGAGGTATAACAACTATTTACACAGCACTTGTACTGTTAGGTATTACAAGTAACCTAGAGATGATGTAAAGCACACAGGAGGATGTGCGTAGCTCATGTGAAAATACCAGGCCATTTCATACAAGGAACTTGAGCAACAGAGCTATCCACAAGAACAAAAATATTTACTGTCTGCGTTTTTTTTTTTACGAAGTTTGCCAACTGCTGGTCTAGACCATTAGAAACAGAGGTAGGTTGAGTTAGATGACAAGGAAGCAGATATTCTGTCTGGAGCTCACAGCAATACATTCACAGGCCAGGAATCCATTCTATTTTCAGCAGGTACCACCTCTTGGGATCACACAGCAAGCAGTGAACTTATGGAACGTGTTAAATGGAAGCTTCTTGTCCTGAAACTGCTGCTTCTAAGCTCCAGTGAGTGCCCCCTTGGCAGGTACTGCCATCCCCCCTCCCTGCTCCCTCCCCACTCCCTCCTGCTCCCTCCCTTCCTCCAGCTCCCTCCCCCTCCCTCCCCCTCCCCCTGCTCCCTTCCTCCTTCCCTGC
>PVKE010038383.1:0-15464 GCA_004027555.1 Craseonycteris thonglongyai
GAGGAGAGAGAGAGAGAGAGAGAGAGAGAGAGAGAGAGAGAGAGAGAGAAAGAAAGAAGAAGAAGAGGAGGGGAGGGGAGGGAAAGGGAGGAGAGAAAAGAGAAGAGGGGAGGGACCAGAGCAATCTCCATAGTTGTACATTATTAGTTGTGACATGGTTTTGTTTCACACAGGTGAGTGTGGGACTGCATGAGGCAGGAACCAACTGGGGGCCTCCTGCTTGGGAGATGAGAAACCTTTGCCATTGAGCCATCTCAGTGGTTCCCAGTTGCACTGTAGTTCAGCATATGGGTTTGCACTGGCCAGGGCTGGGAATTGAACCTTGGACCTCATATTTGCTAGGAAAGTGCTCAACCACTGAGCTGTCCTGGCATCCCCTCTTGTAAGTTGTGTTTAATAATTTATTTGTAGATTCTTTGGGATTTAATCTATATAAAATCCTATCATGGGTGCATATCGATAGTGTTTTCCCATTTATTCAGTTACTATACTTTATATTTCTTTCTTCATTTCTTATTGAGCTGAATAAAAAGTATTTTATTTGGGGAAGCCGGATGGCTCAGTGAGTTAAGCGCTCACTTTGCAGCCCCGGGGACTGAGGATCGAATCCCGGCCCCAGCCCGTGTGGACACCCATATGCTGAACTGGGGAGTTCCTCCAGTTCAGTTCTCACCAGGGTGAGACCCTGGCCCAGTTCCTGCCCTGTGCAGCCTCGCCCATCTATGGAATAAAACAATGTAGAAAAACCAATGATGTACAACTATGGAGACTGCTCTGGGCCCTCCCCCTTCTCTCTGTCTCTTTCTGTATCTCTCTAGCTCACTGTCAAAAATAATAAAAATTAAAAAAATAAAAAGTATATTATTTGATTCTAAAGTAAATGCGCTCAAGGTTTTTTTTATTAGTAATGATGCTATTTGCCATAGAGTGTGTGTGTGCATGAGTGTGTATGTAGATAAATAGATGGTTGGTAGTGGGGTTGGTAGGTAGGTAGATAGATAGGCAGATAAATAGGAGGAATTGTCCTGAAAAAATACAGCTATTGTCAATATAACAAGAACAATTACATGGCTGGATACTTTCTGGACAGCATATATATATATATATATATTTTTTTTTTTTTAAATATATATTTTTAAATATATATATTTTTAATATATATATACACACATATATATACTGTATATATATATATAATTTTTAAAATTAGATTAAGGCAGATTTGTCTACTGTATTATGAGTTTGATTCATAAGTGGGTGTTGAATTTTATTGCATGGTTTTCTATATGTTATACTAAAAAATTATAGGATTTTTCTCTGTTACGCACTTAATGTGGTTTACATTGAGAATTTTACATTTTAATCATCCTTGAATCCCTGGGGTAAATCAATACAGGCTTGCTCAGTTTTTAGTACTTTTTAAAAAATCTTTTTTTTTTCTTTTTTTAAAATTAATTTATTGTTTTTGACAGACAGAGAGAGAAGGAGTGTAGCTCAGAGCAGTCTCCATAGTTGTACCTCATCAGTGTCACCTCAATAAAGGTGGGGGCAGGGGTAGATGATTTGTAATGACCATTGCTTGTACCCAAAATGTCAATTATTAGATCAAGGTCATGCTAGCCTCATGAATTTCTATATGCTAGCCTAATTTGTGTGGATGTAGAAGAAAACTCTTCCTGTAATGCATCAGGATCAGGCCCTCATAAACTGCTTAAATGTTATGGACTCAGTCATGATATTGGAGAAACTCTAAATGTTAATTGTGCTTCCACATAGCCTTACTGCTGTGCTTGCCAGTAGAGAAGGTCATGGGGTGAGGAGAAGGGGTACTTACTTGTCACCAGTTCTAGATTATAATATCAAGGTTGAGTGGTGAAGGATGGGTGATAGAATAGTCCAACAACGATGTTTCCTTCTTAGAGAGGTTATTTCTTAGTAAGCAAAATCCCCCCTAGACAGCTGTTGAGCAGCGACAGATTGAAAAAAGTTTGATTTATATTTTCTTCTATCATCCTGGCAGCTATTCCTGCAGAAATAGACTGTGGGAAAGCTGCTTTCTCAATCTGTAATTTTTAGAAATGATACTTTGACAAAACTGTTGGTAATCATGGCAATTAACTCCCCTAGAATTATCATGCCAAGTGTATTAATTATTTATTAAATATATATAGTTCAGCAGTCAAGCAAATTTGCTTCTACACATATTTTCATGTTGTGTGTAGTTTAAACATTTATAACCAAAAGCGTTTACTTTTTTTAGCTACAGAAAGTTGGAAAAGATGCCCCGGGAGTCTGAGGGGGATTCCATCAATGGCCTGTGCAAGCTCAAAAGCATTTTAAGGTCTCCCGTTTTCAGTTGTCATGTGAATGTCACTACTTCATAATAGATCTGTGTTTATGTTAATTAACAAATTTTGTTGGTCTTTGTAAAATATCTGGAATAGGTTATGCTGTGTTAATTCATGACTTTGGTCATCCTCCAGGGGTCTGCAAACTTTTCAGCCCACAGGCCGCATTAATTATCAAACAGCAGTGTGGGGGCCGACTACACACTCGAGGTTCAAATAAAAAAGAATCAAAACATAGATGTTGTTTTTAATTATTTATTTAATATTATTTTATTCAGATAAAAAGGTCTCCACGGGCCGGATGAGAGGGCCTATCCAGCCCGCGCGGGCCGTAGTTTGGAGGTCCCTGCTCTAGGCCACCACTGAGTACTAGTGTAGAGAGCAGAGTCCTAACTTGAGAAATGCACATCCAAGTGTTCCAGTTTGACCTCATCATGAAATTATATCAGAATTGAGAGGACTTCCTGATGTTAAGTAAAGATTTTTCCCTATGAAATCAGTATGCAAAAATATTGAATGAGAAAAGAGGGAAAATATTTCACACAGCAAACCATCCCTGGCATGATAGTTGACACATAGTGAGTGCTCAATGTATAGTTGTTGATTAAACTAATATGTTTTCTAAAGTGTAATCATTACTTTCTGATAAATAAGAAAAACTAAAGGCCTACGAGTATGTTTAGATATATAGTTGCTGGACGGGACTGTTATTAAAAGTATACTCTTAAGTATTATATTTTCAGAGTCAGGAGGAAAAAATGTCCATTTGAATGTTTATTTTAGGACTTTTATCACTCTATAATTAGCAAGATACTGATATCTCTTGGATTAGAGTAGAATAATTTATTGAGGTGACATAGAAACCTATTCCTTAAAATGGAAGTAATTTCTGGGCTTTCTGGCTCTGCCCATCTGATTTGGAGAAAGGCCCGATGGAATGGCCTTGCACGGACCTTGCCCAGTCTAGCCACCAGCACTCTGGGTCCTGTTGGGAGTTTGGGAGAGCTTTTTGTGCTACTAAGAAAATGGCTGCTGTTCCTTGATTATGCAAGTCCTCAATAAGCGTTCCTTAACATATGAGTGAGTGAGTGGGAAGATTCAGTCAGGACAGTTCTGAGACCCTAACAATAATCCTTTCATAATTACTTTCAAGTACCACTCCAACGCTAGCACATGCATTCTAAAGCTAAGTCCCCGGCACTTTGCTAACACATTGTTCAAAACAATGCTTGGAAGTAGATTTTTTTTTTTTTTTTTTTCATTTCATAGATGAGGAAACTGTAGCCTATTAAGGAACTGGATTTGTCTAAGATCACAAAGTCAATATGGGACTTTGGAGCGCAGGCTCTAGGCCACTGACCTGTAAATATATATGATGATGAAATTTTTAAAGTTCGGGAAAGAAAGGAAAGGAGGAGACAAAAACAAGTTGTTAATACTGTAAGGCAACTGTCATTTTATGGGAACAAATGTTTTAACAATTTTCAAATGAGCCATATCACTTTATCTTTTTCTTGGTTCTAGAAGGAATTTTAAGGCAATTTAAGCATCATGAAAATACCAAGTTAAAAACCTTAATAATGAAGAGTGGTCTCACCCAAAAGATCAGAACTGCACAGCAACTACTCTTTGAGATGCAAAACACTTCCCCTGGGGCAGTTTATTGATAGTTTTCCCTCTCTGCCTCAGATAAATAGTTCTCATCTGTCATTATTTAAAATACTCAGCTGTGCTTGCATGTAACTGTTATGGCCAGATCACCCCCCCCCCCCCCCCCCCACTTATCCAAACCCCTTAAATTATGATGGCAAAGTAACTTTGGAAGTTTCAAAGCTTAAGGGTAATCTGGACTCCTGTTGATCTCCAAAAATTGTTTGATGCTTTGTATGCAACTGAGTGGTTTTGAATGTTGACAGAGAAGTACCTCACCCTGCAAGATGATTGCTGTTGCCTTCAGGCCTTTGTTTTTTATCTCACCCTACCCCACCTGTTCTTCCAGTTAACAGTATGAGCAATCGATATTTTTGTCCCGGTGCCCACATATAATCAGTTACCAGATGCTACTGATTGACTCTCCCTCCTCTCAGTACCTGGCAGCAGGAATGATTGGTACTATGGCATCCCCTTCTTTAAGCTCCTTCAGCGGTTCCATCTGTCCTCTTTTAAAACCCAAACACCTTCATGGGACCTCCTTTGGGACCTGGCCGCTGCCTGCCCCTCTGTCCTTGTCTTTTGCTGCTCCTTTACTCACACTCGAGGTGCCAACCTTAATGAACCACATGTAATCTTTCAGAAACTCCCAAGTAAGCAGGCTTCTAGGACTGCACACCTGCTATTGGTTTTACGTGAAATGCCCTTCACATTTTCTTTATCCAGTTGCTTTCTTAATTTCTCCCCTTCCTCATTAGTCCTTGGGGGCAAGGTCATTTTTATACCCTTTATCCTAGTTCCTACACAGAGTAGATGGCTGCTGAGTGCATGCTGCTGGGTGAGTGAGTGGAAATGAACCAAATCCTCTTCAACATTTTTTATTGTTGCCTCTATAGTTCCAATGAAGATGAACTGGCTTCCTTCCGCCCCCTCCTTCTTCTTCTCTCCTTTAACCATTCTTACCTATCTCTGACTCAGGAATCTATTCGATGTACAGCTCTATCTCTATCAAAAACTTTCTGAGACTTACCATTTTCTGCAGAATCCAGGCCTGCTCAAATTTATTTACACCCTCTAGTGGTCAATCTTCAATCAGCCAGTCCAGCCGCATTTGCCCATTTCTCCTTACCTACCTCTTTGTCCATTCTTCTGTCACATTCCCTAGCGTACCATCTCTGTGGTTTTGTTTATCCCATGCCATCATCCAGGTGTTTCCACGCCCCCATGAGCAGTCACAGAGTCCCTTACCCGTCAGAATTCTCCATTCTGTAGCTTTCTCTACCATTTAATTCTTGCCTCCATTGTAATGTTGGTCTACTTTGTATTATAGCCTTTGGTTTTGGTTTTATTTTGCATATCTGTATTCTAACAAACTCCTTGAGGTAAGAACTGAATCAGTTCAACCTTGAGAGCCAGGCAAGCTAGCTTGGCACTGCTCAGTCAGTGTGGATGGAGCATATGTGTGACTAAGGCAAATGTTGGTCTGAATCTCTGTTATGCCACAGAAACCTATGTGACCGCTTTCATTTTTTTTCTCCCAGTTTCCCAGATTGTAAAAGGAGGCTAATACTACCAAATTTGCAACATTATTATGCAGATTGAATAAAATGGTGTGTGTGAAGTATATAGCTTAATGCGGTGGCCCATGGCAGAAATGCAATAAGTGGTCACCATTATTGCTGTTGTTACTGCTAGGGACTCACTATTGGAGAAGGCTGCTGTTTTCTTTGCCTGAGCTCTTAGTATTAATGGTTTTCATTTAACTGTGTGGCTAATTTCTAGCTGTATATAACTGAAGCTAGAAATTACCCATTAGCCTTGCTTTTAGATATAAATTTTATTTTAATAGCGCACAAACTTTTATTACTTATTCTGGTATTACAACATTTTCCTGGGGGAAAAAAAAAGTTGCTTGTTTTTTCAGTGTTTCCAACAGAGGGCCACATAGCTTCCAGTGTTTGTGAAAAGACTTGGTCAAGCTTTAATCCTTTTTAAATTTGGCCTTTTCCATGCTATTTTGCAGTAGAGAACATGGGTTGAATTTCCTGATTTTAGAGTTACTGATAACATCTCTATAGTTAGAGGGGCTTCTTTGGCCTGCTAGGTTTTGAACTCATCTTCCTCCCCCACTTCGGTTAATTTCTATCGAGTATATACGTTCTGAGGCTGGATGACACCATGTGAATGCATAGTTCCTTATACCAAAAAAACTTGTGAGAATTGATGTCAACTATGGGAAAAGACATCGAATACTATTATGCTTTTGTGAGTTGCTAGGAAGGATATAGTCCATTCTTAATTTGAATGAGGTGTTTTGTGCTTGTTATTTTTTAGAGTTTCCTAGAATTAAACTGTGGGTAGATGATTCAGTGTGGGAGAATACCCGAAGGCTCTTTTCTCAGTTTCCAACTAAGATAATGGTGAAGTGATCAGAGAAAGAAAACATACTCAGATATAACTGCCCTAAATGTCAAGAATTGATCAAATACACTTGAATCATATGCATCATCCTCCACAGTGGTGAGAAGAGATTAAGAAGTAGCACTAGAAATTGATTTAAGCCCGAGACCCTGGCAGACAAATGGCTTACTTCCAGGGACCAAATTACTGGCAGAGGACAGCGAATCAGCTCTAGTTTCATTAGCTGATAATGCCGATTATGTGGTGGCCGTAGAGATGATGACAGGTGACATTTAGTAAGCAAATTGTCAGGCACTGTACAAATCAGTGTTCATTATCTCGTAATTTTTATAAAATCCTTATATAACATGCTTTTTTATATTTATTTTATAAATGAAGGAACTAGGGCTTCAACAGGTAGTCTTACCCAATATCCCATAGCTTGGAAAAGACAGAAGTGGGAGTGAACCTGTGATTAGTCTAATTTCTTACCAGTCTTCCTGTTTTCAGTGCTATACTCATAAGGCTGCATACAATACTTTCTTTCCTAGAAAACACTTAATAAACATACTGAGTATATGAATAAATATAAGTGTATATAAATTATGTATAAGTATATAAAGATTTATACTCCAAATACGAAACAATAGAGTGATGGATTATATGCTCAAAGATTGGTAGATAAGGGGGAGGAGGTATAATATCACACTAAACCTGTTGTGGGCACATGGAGTAGGAGTCAGATTTTGAGATATAAACTTGCTCTGTTACCGGCTATCTGATTGAAATTTGATGAATTGCTCCATTCAAGTTGGAGTACATAATCTGTATGGAAGTTATATTGTGCCAGTTAATTGAGAAATCTGCTAAAAACATTTGAAAAATGGAGATTAGGAATGGGAAGGTAAAATGACTGAAACTGTGTTTTTAACATAAACGTTATCATCACAAACAGTAGGAGTAATGTGAATGTTAGTGCACAAGAATTTTGAGACAACTTGTAGTTCCATTGCCTTTGTTTTATAAATAGTGACAATGAAGCCCAAAGTTTGAGAGTTAGCCAGGGTCAAGTGTAAATGGGTGGCAGATCTTAGAACTCTGCTCAGTATCTCTGACTGAGTCCGGTGTTCTCACTTTAACTAGTTTGTACACACAGGAAATACTGTTAACTTCTTAAAAAATTATTCTCAAACTGTCCTATTACAGTGTTCAACTTAGATGCAGTGATTTCACTTAGTGAGAAGAAAACATAGACCAATTTCTCTCTTTTTTGTGATATAATTCAGCTTACAGAAGAGATTGGAAAACTTGAAGATAAAGTAGAATGTGCTAATAATGCCTTGAAAGCAGATTGGGCAAGATGGAAACAAAATATGCAAAATGACATCAAGTCAGCATTTACAGATATGGCTGAGGAGAACATCCACTATTATGAACAGGTAATTAGTGATATTTCATATCGCTTCACTTTTGAAAAAGTTATCTTCTTTGATATTTTGTCTGTCTATGTGGACTCTATTAGGGAACCAAGTCTCACATTCAAAAGTCTTTCAGTGGTTTGGTGCCAGTGGAGTTGCCAGTGAAAAGCGTAATGCTAAACCCACGCACTGAAACAAAGGTGTTCACGTGGAGGAAGTGCGATGAGTTCTCCTTACACAGCGTGCCCCAAGCACTGAACTTGAGCAAAAGTTGATATGAGAAAGAATTATGCCCCCATTTTGTTTTGTTGGTTTTCCCCTCTTTTTTTTTTTTTTTTGGTTTGGAAGGATTTGAATTTTTCAAAAGCACTTAATAATGCTTCTTTATGATTCTCTGGCCTTATTCTTTTTCTCTTCCTTTCCTGTATTAATAAAGGGTTTACAAAGTGAAGAAACAGTGGTTTGAGGAGAAAATCAGTTCATGTCCTATCCCTTTTATCCCTGCCATCCCCACCTGGCCTTCTGTTGCTATTTCAAAAATCAACAAAGGAGCATGCTATTCTTTTTCTTTCTTTCTTTTTTTTTTTGCTTTTCAGATGCTTTTATTTTACAACTAACAGTTTGTCAAAGTAGTTATTATTTTAAATGAATTTGATATTACCATTTTCTTCAGCTAGCCTATTGTAAACATTTTCTAGAAGGTATTTGTTAAACATACACCTGTAACCTTACCTATCTCCGGCTGAATTAACAAATATATGAAATTGACACATTTGGAAAATCATTTTATGCTTTATAGTCTATAGTGCTTACACATTTAAAGGTACTTTGAAACAGTGTGTATTCCAAAAAATTAACTACCTGATACTGATACTTTCATTCTTTGAGAGTTACTTGAGCCCCCACTACCACCAGACACTGTGCTGGGCCTGGGGAGACCACCGCTTGCAAAGCAGACACAATCCCTTTCTCGTGTGGTTCCAGTCAGCGAGGATAATAGTCAGTTAAAACCAAAGATTGTAATGTGGGGATGCTGGGATGGCTCAGCAATTGAGCATTCATCTTGCAGGCTGGGGTCCGAGGATCGAATCCCAGCCACAGCTCCTGCAGACCCATATGCTGAACTGGGGTGTGCCCCCAGTTTCGTTCTCACTGGGTTGAATTTCCTTTGTGGGAGGCCCGCAGCCTGCTTCCTGCCCTGCGCAGCCTCACGCCCACCTGTGGTATGAAAGTATGTAGACAACTGATGACACGTAACTCTGGAGACGGCTCTGGGCCCTCCCCCTTCTCTCTCTCTCTCTCTCTCTCTCTCTCTCTCTCTCTCTCTCTCTCTCTCTCTCTCTCTCTCTCTGTGTGTCAAAAACAATTAAAAAAAAAGAATATAATAAAATAAGTTCCAGGACAGAAAGACATTGCAGGGGTATCAAACCCATGCAGATTGAATGAGGCAGGTTCTTCACAGGATGTGTTTAAGCTAACATCTGAATGGTGAGTCAGAGGAAGCCAAATAAAGATGTCACAGGTGCTCCTGTGCCAATTCATGCTCTTCTAATGAAGCTTGCTGCCCTTCAGTATATGAGCAACTTGGAGAAATGTTAATTTATTTATTATGGCATTTGTTTTCTGCTATGTTTAATTATAGAGGCTTCCTGATATATCAGCTTCTATTTTTAAAAATTATTATCTCACTCTCTTCTGAGAGTAAGTTGGGAGAATAGAAAAAGCGTAACCTCTCCACTGTAAATGGAGAGGTTTTTCCAGACACATTACTTGAAATCATACTATTTAATGACAGCTCCAGTGTTATTGCTGTATATAGCTAAAAGGCTTTGGACTTGAACTGCAGCATTGGTTCTTCGTGGATGTTCAGTCCACCAACTCACACTGAAGGTTATGGAATTGCCAGCCTCCATAGTCACATAAGCTAACTCATTAAAATAAATCTCTTTCTCAAAAAAAAAACTAAACTAAAGATGCAAGAAAGAGAGAGTTGCAGGTAGATAAAACACAGGTACGAAAGCCTAAAAGTGAGAGAGAATGTGTTCAAATAACTGAGGTTCTTTTTTGAAGGATGAAGGAGTGGAATAGCATTGAGTTGAAAAGTGAGGCTTACAGGGGAGAAAAAAGTTTTCCTAGACCCTCTTAGGGTTCCTGGCTAGGGCTGAAAATTAAACTACAAAGATTGATTAACAGGAGAAAAGCATACAAGTTGATTTTAAACAAGACGAATTGATTTAAAATAAGTTATTTGTGACACCACAGCCTTTATAAGGAACCGCAAACTGCAAGAAACAGACCCAACTGTTTTTAGGGTAGGTTTGATGAAGAGTGGGTAGTCATGTAGAATTCTCACTGGCGAAGGGGTTTGAGTGTATAGAGAGGGTGTTTAGAGAGGGCTCCTCTCACAGGATGTTTCTGTCACCTGCTTTAGGCAACCAGGGTTGGGGGAAGAGCAAAGTGACCTTCTCGCTTCTGCCTCTTGAACTTTCTCAGCTTATAATACGGTACTCAACGTGATCAAGTGCCATATTGGGGTAGCATGTCCTGAATCCCATTAGACTGAAGTGGGCCTTGCATGTTTAGTCTTTTATGTTTCCTTTTTTAAAATTTTTTTTAATTGTTAAATTTATTAGGGTTACTTATATTAGTTAGTAAAAATCACATAGGTTTCTGGCATACAACTCTACAGTACTTTGTCTATATGTTCCAAAATGTGTTCACCACCCGGAGTCATCTTTCTTTCCATCACCATATATTTAGCTCCTTCTCCCTCCTTGCCCATCCCCTCCCCCCTTACCCTCAGGTAACCACTAAACTACTGACTACATCCATGAGGTTTTGTTTCTTGCCTTAGAAGGGAAATGGGAAATGCCACTGAAGAATTTTCAGAAGGAATTGATAGCATCTTTCAGACTTGCCTATAAGAAAGAGCACTCTAGTCATATGTGAGTCAGGTGGAGTAAAGTGGGCCGTGATGTGACTAGTTGGAGACATTTGCAGCAGCAGAAACAGAGATGTGAACTGACCGGGGTTGTCATGGCTGTGGGCAAGAGAGAGATTGGTGGACATGACGTATTCAAGCGATCTTTTTTAAATAGGTGGGATTGGAATGATCATTTTTTGTATTTCCCTTAATTTCTTATAGTCCATGAACAACTTTAAGTAAATTCAAGTATCTAAAAGGATTTTCCTATAAATCTCAGATTTTAAAATCATTCAAAACATTTCTGTTGAATAAAGCACATTTAACAGTTTAAACCTACAGAAATAACTTTATCTCCCCTTTGCGATAGAACCTGTCCACAATGACATCACAGCATCGTTGTGACTATCAACTGAAATAATCTATTAATAAATGTCTTGAAATTTAGAACATATACTCTATCATAAGTGCTTATAACTATAAAACATAAGTATATTAGGGTAAAAAATTATGACAAATGGCAACTATTGTATTTTCCTTTTAATGACAGGGTCTGCAAATATCTTCTAAGTTAGGACTTTATATTTTTAAGAGAAAATGTTCATAATCATTCCATAGAACCTCAACACAAATATTCGGGTTTGAGTACACCTCTCACATATTTCTGTCATTCTCATAGATTGAATGCCATTTATACAAAATACTGCGTTCTTAGATACAATTCAATTAGCATTACTGTGCCGTATTGCCATATCACAAAGTTTGCTCTTCACAGCAATTTATATCAGTATGTTTTAGTGCTTTCCTCCAAGTGAATTATGTTTCTAAATGTTACTAAGTATGTATCAAGTGCACTGTATCTTATATATATAAATTTGCTGGAATCATTGGTTTTTTATTATAACTTTAAAGGACCCCTACAGCTCTAGTTATTCATTATTTTTTTTCTGAGTGAATACTTTTAACTGGATTGGCACGTCAGTCCAAGCATAATCAGGAATTTGGATCGCTTAAATAATCACTGCTTCCTAATTAGCACACAGACTGTGTGGCCTGAAACAGTAATAGTCTGCTATTATCTGTTAACGTCAGAATATCTCAGATACACAGGGAAGTAAAATGTTCCAGAATATTTTCATTCTCTTTTTAAATTTAATCACATTCTTATGGAAATACTTCTTTTTTCATCAACATTTCCAAAGATAAATCCCAAAAGGGGCTTGTTTCTAGTGTGATAGCTAAAATAAAGTATAAACATTTGCCTTTGGACTTAACTTTTATAAAGTGAAATAGTCACAGCTTATTTATAACAAAATTTAAATATCAAAATGATAGAGGAAAATCAGATTATAAATATAAGGTAGAGGTCTCTATCAGAAGCCAATTATTATCATATTGAAATGTACTTAGATATGTGAACTTGGTTGGAGACAGTTGACACCAAATATAAAATAGCTATCTTACAAATAAACTTTAATAACCAAAATGGAGTTATCCCCATTTGGTTCTGTATGACCAATAATTAAGAATAAATTTACTAAGCCTTTTTTAAAAAAAAACAAGAATAACAAAACAATAAAACCCCAAATCAAATTGAACATGAGTGATTAATTACAAAGTATACTGGTACTGAAATAAACAAAGAAAATTATTTTCTGCTTTGATATATAGAGATGCTAAAATCATAAAATATGACGTGTTGAAGAAGATGCATGACATTTTCTAATTGCCATGGCCTTGTGCTGGTTGCTTGAGAGTTCTGGTTAACAGAGAGTATACTGTATTTGCTAGTATCTGTTTTTTGTTGTTATTGAGGGTGATGATAGTGATGATGATTATAATGAAGGTGAAAAGATTAGAAAAGAGGTGATCCTTAGTAAGTATTAAAAATTGAAAGAATATACTCTATGAAAGTTTAATTTTAACAACATAATTATGAATAGATCACATAATGTTAATTGTTGCCAAATAAAGCAATTCATAGTTGAATGAACATAATACTTAAAGGAATATAGTTTATTCTTTTTCACAGTTTATTTTAGAATTATTAGCTAATGTATGGAAGTCCTTGTTTCATAGCCTTATTTTTCTGGGTATAAAATTAACACATAAAAGCTAAAAACAAACAAGAAGAACAATAGAAGCTGAGTACACTAACATATAAAAAAGAAATAAAGAATGTCCATAATCTTTTGTGCTAGAGCATGGTACATTTAAACACAATTATAGGAAAACAATTTTCTGTGTTTCAATATAAATATTTTAAAGTTTCTGCACAGTCCTTTCTGAATGTATCAGCACAAAAATATATGGGGACAGTATTTTGTGTCATGATAATTACAATGGATATATATTATTTTGAGTTCCATATTTTTCACTTGTTTAAATACTTTTACATATAATGATGTCATCTTCATATAATACATGTTAATATACCTTTGTTAGTGAAAAGAACTAATAGTTGAGCATTTGCTATTTTTTTGCTCTCATAAATAATATTAAAAATAATTCTGAACATTAGATTTTTAAAACTTTTCTTAAGGATTTAAAGAAATAACGAGGTCAGAGGTCACTTCATTTCAAATGCTATCAGTCTTATTTAAGAATGTCAGTTGGCTGCTGCAAAATCATTCATTTAAGATTATATTAGCATCAAAACCCTGTGGTAAGCACTGTGGAGCATCAAAATTCAAATTTAAATTTTGCTATTTGGAGGTTATAGTTTATTAGAGAAGAGTAATGTGTATATATATATATATTTTTTTTACTTGATTAATACAGCTTTACAGTGTATTAATTTTTAATGGAAAAATATTTAAATTAGTTTTATTGACCTGAATTGTAATGAACAGACTTACTAAAAGGGTTCTATCATTACTGGTTAATACAAATATATGCATCTACATAAAAATTTATAAAAACAATTACTGTGTAGGATATTTTCTGGAAGATAAATGAAGAAAGAAAAATATCACAACAAGGGCACACCAACTAGCCAAAGGAATAATACAGCTAATCCTTTCCTAAAATCCAAGTCCAGCTATTTATGGACCCTTTAAAAATTAGAGAAATTAAAAACACATATCATAGCAGTCCTTCTACGAGTAGGTAATGGATGAGCATTGATTGTCCTAGAAGATCATCAAGTATAATTGTACTTATTTAGAAATTTATTCCTTGTTATATTGGACAATGCTACAATAAATTCTACTGAAAGCATTATTTGTTTTAAATTCAGTGATGCACTACATATCTTGGAATATTTTGCAAATTTTGTGAATATTTATAACACTAGTCCAACTAAAGATAGTTCCTGAGCATTGTGACCTTAAGAAGTTAATCTACCGGTATATTAATATATAAAACTGCCAAATCAGCTAGATTTTGATGGGTAGCATTTAAATTTGTCTGAAACTTCATTCTTTAAAGAGAAAATAAAAACTGGGAATCAAATCAGTTATGGACCTTGTACTCATCTCTACAAATTCAAAAGAAGCGAAGAGAGGGCAGAACCTCCCTCAGCTTCATCCCATCAGCAAAGAGGAACTGTTATATAATGTGACAGAACCCGGGGAGAAAGTACCATTTTCAAATGGTAAGAGCTAAAAGCAACGGAAAGAAACTTTAGCCATTCTCACTCACATTCCCCAGAATTTAGTAATTTAAAAAAATTGCAATGAAGTTAATTATAATTTCAAAGTGACACTCTAAAACAGGGGTGTCCAACCTTTTGGCTTCCCTGAGCCCCATTGGGAGAATTATTATCTTGGGGCACACATAAGATACACTAGCACTGACAATAGCTGATGAGCTAAAAAAAAAAAAAAAAAAAATCTCTTAATGTTTTAAGAAAGTTTACGAAGTTGTATAGGGCTGCATCCAAAGCCCCATCCTGGGCTGCATGTGTCCTGTGGGTTGCAGTTTGGACAAACTTGTGAGTCTAAAAGAATATAAGATAAGAGTAATGGCCAATTCTAAAAAGTAAAAGGAATGAAGCAGTTAAAGAATCAGCTATGATTACATCTGTGGACCATGGACTATAACAGGCAATGATGCCCTTTTGAAAAGAAGAAAATTAGGAATTAGTAAGTTCTAATAAATTTAGTAAAATAATTCACTAATGGAAACTATGCTATCAAAATAGAAAACAGAACTACTGTACTTTTATTTCACTCATGTTTTCTCACCAAGGAGAATGAAAGTATATATTAAAATATTTAGGCAAATATAAACAAAAGGTAACTAAAATCAAGTATATTTGAAGAGATAATAAAATAACAGCTATCCATTGCCTCAAAAAGAATAGGCTAAGTATATTATTTTTCCAACAAGCAGTACAAAAGCCATTTCCTTACCAGCCCCAAAGTAGTGCTTGCAAAGTTGTTCTTTCTAAAATGACACATGAAAGGAAGAGCAGCAGACTTCTGCTCACCGAGGAGAAATGCAGTCCACTTTTCTTTCCTAGGTGAATACTAACTTTAGCTCCAGAAAAAGGTTTGAGGAAATACTGGAAAGGACCCCTGTTCCCAAAATAGTTCACCTCTGTAATTTACAGAGATGCATAGCATACACGACAACCTAGTATGCTCACCTCTTGGTGAACAGCCTTTCTTGTAGAGAGAAGGGTGGAAGTGGTAGGAGATTTACCCACATAGAGTTATTTAGTATAATTTTGATCCCAAGCAATGACAGGTAGTTTTTTTTAGCTTTCCTTTGAAACGTTAG